>JADLZN010005397.1:377781-496399 GCA_018155175.1 Sinocyclocheilus anophthalmus
CGTAATCTTTTTTTTTTTTTAGCTAAAACGCTGTCGTACATAAGAGATTTCTTTCTAAAATAGGAAACACTTACCCCAAACCTCACCCTAAAAATAATGGGGCATATTCTAACAAGTAATGCATTTAGAAGTGTCCCTCGAGAAATCGCAAACAATAGTCTAGGAATTCAACCTACCTTAATCGGCCGATCCTGCTTGTGAACACGAAGGCGTGTTGTGAACCGAGGTATCCCCCATTAATAGGGTCCTACATAGTGCCATGTGACGGGTCTGTTAATATGGTAGGGTATAACCCCTCTGACGACCGACATGTCATTCCCCCTTGCTGTGGATAACATAACGAGTCCAAGCAACTGACAGCCCATGGCCTCCTCTTTGTCACCATAACACCAACAAGGCTAACAGACACAAAAAAGCAATTAGTAATTTGTTACTTTTAAGTTAATCCCAGAACATACACATCATGTTAATCCATATATAGTTAAGTACCATTTAGGTAAAATAAATAGATTCCATTATTCCCTATTCTTATTTGGCTAGGGTCAACGGATCATACCGATTTGATGTTTTGACTCAAGTACCAGGGTGAGTTTTGACGCACATCCCCCTGGATTCTTGGTACCCGCTGAAAGTGAGTGCAGGCTGTTAAAAGGGTGGCGGCATGCCGATTATGATTTGACGACATTCAGTCATAGCCGATGTTGGCACACTGACTAATGCTGCCCGTATCCCTCCAATCACAACACCAAGAAGGATTAGAACTGCCATGTGTAACTGTTTGCTTTAACACCTGCTGTGGTCAATGTGTTTTCCACGACCACAGCAGACGCTTTATTCGTTGGCCAAGATTCAACGTGTTTGATAAGTCATGTACAGTGTGGCTGTATCGTACGCAAAGCTTATAAATGGTCAAACTATGGCTGATGCAATAAGGGTACCAGAAAACGCATGTTTGGTGGTGATGCACAGCTATGCGACGTTTGGGGTGTGGATGGCCTTAGAAGTGGTGGGCGGTGCCCAAGAGAAGAAAGCGCGGGTGCATCTACACCGGATTTCCTTGAAGAACACATTGATGTCCGCACCACGTGCTAAACCATGAAAGGAGTATATAAAAGATACCTTTTTGGTCAGGTCCTCCTCATCGTCAGCAAGACATGAGATCATAAGATAAAATTGGTTTTAGTACATTAACGATCAGCAGAGGCAAAGCAAGCCGCATCGTACCCTGATTGTAATCAATCCCCAATGACCTCGGATGGGCCGCTCGGGACACGCCGAGTGGCAGTGGGTCCTGTCTCATTGTGTATTTCGGGCATCTCTGCTGACACCCCACCCGCGGGATGCATCACTTCAGCCTTAGCGTAAAGTGTGACCGCTGGGGCTGGGCTTCTAATGTAATGGAATATGGTGGGTCCCTGCTGCAAACCAAACAGTGTAGTAGACAAGCAAAGGTGAAAGACACTCAAGTGCAGTTGTGTGTATAGGTTTTGTGGTATGCGTATAAGTATCTATGCGAACAAATTTTGACTGAGAATGATGACTTTTGTCCTGGTTTGTATTTTAATTCGCAACTACACTTAACATGGAAGAAGATAAAAATTTGGATTTTTGGTAAAACAAAATTCATATGTAAAGCATAAAAGTCTGCAGCGAAGTTTAATAAGGCAAACGGCTACGACTTACTTGTACAAGCACATTGTGATTGGACAATCTATTTGGTTGCATCAGGAAAGGACATTGTGTATAATGAATTTTTTGTGGTACTCTAAATAAATAGTGACCACGTTTAAAAAGTTAATGACCCAAAGTTGGAATAATGTCATAGGAGCAGAATATCCTGCCAATATGGGTCGTCCCAGGTACAGGGTTTCGGGTCCGGTGGGTGTTTAGTGAGGCATTCATATTTATTGTGAAGAAAGACAATAAGAAAATTTAAGGAAGAGAATCTAGATGTAGTGACGAAAATAGGGTGTCAATAGGGTACTCATGAGACTTAAGTGTCGTTTGTATGTGAGCCAATGTATGGTTGGTTGGACGGTGAGGGTCGAAAAGTTGAATGGGGTCCCATGGCGGTTGGGAAGTCGTGGGCGTGGGTGGACGAGCCCGGGGAAGGGGTAAGTACCGGGTATCACGCGGGCGGTGAAAGCGGGGTCTAAAAATTCCACTGGCGTTTTAACGCTGCGCGAATTTTCCTGGGGGTCGGGGGCTTGGAATTAGGAGCGTAGTACTTGGTACAAGCCATGTTGGCTCAGTGGTTTCCTTTCACTTTAAATACGGCGACAGTTGCAGGATTAATCGGCAATTGTGAGCGTTAATGGTTGTAGATTCTTTTGAACTTTTCCCGTCTTTTGCCTTCTCTGCGGAAAAAAATTAAATAGCTTAAAAAGCGCCCGTGCACATGTTGTACCTTTCACGTTGTCGAAGGTTAGAGCGTGCATGTTAAATTCGTTCGCACATATTGATGGGTTGAATGCACACCGAACATCCAACTTCAAACTCACTATTTACGTACATATATTAAAGCATAAGAACTATGGGTGGTAATTAGGGACAAAACAGAGGGTAACATACACCAGTGCAACAGGGCAGGCTACATAGCCTAATAGTAACATAACCAATACGTACATAAAACGGATTTAATAGGTATAGCAACACTGGAAAGTAAAGATAACGCTTGAAAACCTAATAGTCTAACCACGCATATAGGCGAAAAACGTCTAACGGTGTCGATAAATAGGCAACGAATGTCACATAAAGAAATAAATTACCCCAAAATAATTAAATAGCAGTAAAAAATCGGCAAAGCAAATGTGTAACGAGGCCATTAAAGTAAGACACATAATGAAAAATTGGGTTAAAAAAACTATCCAAAATCACCTTATATAGTCGAACGGCAAAATTCAACAGACGTATTTCAACATCAAACTCAAGTTCGCCAAAACAGGTTCTGAAATAGGGGTAGTTTCGTTTCGTGTGAACTAATCATCACTCGAAAGGGGTCGGTACAAAACTAGTGTTCGGCGGGCGTGGTGCTCACGGTGGCACGTGCTTGCTGTTGTCAGTCATCTCGCAAAACAGCTCTACCTCAGCTGTGAGCAAAATGGTAAATAACTGATAAGACTTGAATGCGACTGGTGGCCGGTTCGCAGCGTCTGCGGCTGGACAGGCGTCGCGTGTCCAACGTTTTTTAATTGTAGGTCTGTATCTTAATTTGGACTTAGAGGACTAGAATGATTTATAATTAGACTATAAAAGAATCAGAAAACTACGGTGTGTGGGGTCGATGACACAAGCAAGGTTGACGTGTACCGGTGTAATTGCGCTTTTAACACACACGTGTGGTAGGTCAACACGATCCAGCACCGTCCTATCCAGCAAAAAAGCCATTACATACAACCAGAACTGCAAAGGTTTGGAAATGCAACGGCCTACAGAAATCTACGTTCACTATTATTAACAGTTCAATGTTTACACACTGTTAGTGTGATCTATAGGCACAGAATGTAAATACTGACCGCCAAAACAGGGTCGTCAATGGGGACAAATTGTGTGGGGTGAGAATCGAAGAACATTCTCATGGATCTTTTGTTTAAGGCAATGATAGTCCTTGCTTTGTGTTAACTGACTATCGTGTGTGAAGTCGCTGGACTCCCCGGGGGATGGTGTCGTGGGTACGAAACCGAGTTGCAGGTAACATTGACCCACCCCATCTGTAGGGTTACCGAGCTCCGACTGTCGCATCAGGGCGCACGGACCCATCACATCATGATACATAAGTGCAGAGATTCTTCTAAAAGACTCTTAGTCCACAAATCCACGCACTTGAAACCAGTCTAGCCAAAAGACAGATAATTGTGAAGCAAATACCCTAATGATTAAGGGGAAACTGATCGTTAGTTAATAGGTGCCAAAGGTCAAGAAACTTAATCGTGCTGATTAACATCGCCTCCAAAATAAAAGTAAATTTTTGTGTTCTGCATATTGAGAAGGTGGGTGTTGGGACGTTGTATATTTTTGTTCTTCTATAATAAGGGATAAAAAGACTAAAACACACAACACACGAAATTACATTAAATGATCTACTCATGCTAAAATCTGGGGAGGGGGTAATTGTGTGGAGAAACTAGGCATGGTATCAGATCGACATCGGTTTACACGTCCGTTTTAGATTTGAGTGACAGGAAATAACCGCATTGTAAACTTGGAGTAGATTGCGTCCTTGCGTACCTGGATCGCGTACATGAAAGTGGACGTCTCACATTGTCTTCAGAGCACACATAGCAGGAAAACCCGCAAGCAAAATTTAAGGCATAAAGCACGGAAAAAAGCAAAAAAGCGGAACGCCTCGGCATCTGCTACACATGCAGGTCCGTCACACCTGTGCACATATGCATTGTCAATGACATTTTTTTCTAAAACCGTCCTATTAGACAAGACATCTGGTATGGGGTGGCACCTGGGGGTTCGGAGGACGACGTGGCCCACCCAACTGGCCACCACGAGACCGACGGCTTGCCGGTATATGAAATAATACAGTTATAGGACCTACGCTTAATAAACGAACATGTTAATATTTCAAAGTAATGGAGCGCTGTGCATGTGAAGGTTTGTAATAATTATATAATAACAGAAATAATCTACCCAGTAAACTTACCTCTATGAAATAATGGGTAGAACGCGAGAAAACTTTAATTTTGAATGCGATTAATCGCGATTATCCGTTTTGACGCATTAATTCTGATGATGGATGCATGTTGGTGGGGTTCTCAGAAGTCAACACAGGAGAGATACTGTGAAAATTGTGACATTTATGATCTGCCCATGAAAGCCGCAAATAAGGTTAATCATTGGTCGAAGCCACGCTCCTGTGAACGTCCCAGTTAATAAGAGTGAGTAGGGACTAAAAAATATAACTGGATAATGAGGACTGTAATGAGGAAATAATAAAATTAAAGGGACCAATGACGGAGGCGTTACAGGGCTACGAGATAATTTACCTAACATAATCTTCAGGGATCATTCCACCAGTTTCGAAAGATCCTGAGAAAACAATAGTCACGGTCCCCAAAAACAAAATAGGTAGCGAACATTAGTTTCCGAACGGTCACTAAGTAGCTGGTCTTGAATATTACAAACGATATCCGACTTATTTTGAGCATCTATCCAAATGCTAACGATACACACGATTGCAAGACGTGGCCAGAAAAATTATGGCAAGGGGAGGTGGGGGGGGAAATTAAAAAGAGATTGGTTAGTCATAACGCTGTATTTAAAACCACAATAAACTGGTGGCATAATCAGCATAACAATGGTACTGGTATAAGCAAGCAATCTGAAAACTGTATCCTCACATTAACATCGAAGTTTATAAGGGGTGGTGGTATGAAAAGCCAGGTAAATATGTTGCTATACAAAATAAAGCGGAAAATCCGCTAAAACAACGCGAACCTAAAACAGCGGGGGAGGAGGAAAGTGCTTAAAGCCGGGCAATAGTGGGAAATAAGTTCTGCTAAATGCGAGATTGTGTTGTAGAAAGCTAGTGGTATTTTACATCCAACGAACTCATGTGCCATGTGAAAGGATTAACACTTCCTAGATAGATCCGTGTGAAGGCTTGCATCGAACGGACACAGTAAAGCCTGCCACGTGTAGCGCCGGAGGACCTCACCCAAACTAATTCTAATCTTGGCAAATATGAAAGCCTTACGGGCTTTATGCCGGAAAGCAAGTCCGAGACGTAAACAGGGTAGTGTGGTGGGGTGAGTAGGTGTAAGTCACAATATATAATTGATGGTTCCGGCTGTATTTCATCAACTGGCTGGGAAATAAAGACATGTAACTGTGGCATGAATGTTCGAAGCGTGCGTTCGCGAGGTATGGCTGGGCTAATATGCTTTACCAAGCGGAATAAAAAATCGAAGCACGTTCAAGAAAAAAGAAAAAGACGCCGGCCGTGTGACGGTGTGGTGGTAAACCACAATACGGGCTATGAGGCTTGCCGGTACTCAATAAACAGGCGATGCTTGAAGCCTACTAGAGCGGAAGTTTGGTTTTAACACATAAGTCGGCCTAAATCCTAGTAAAGGTGCCTTCAAATGGCTTAACTAGGGTTAGGGGTGGTCAGGCTCACTGTGTGGTTTTTATTTGAGGCAATAAGCCTCTGTCGAACGGGTGGTATAGAAGTAGTCTACGAAGTTTATTATATATAGGTGATATTTTTTTTTTTTCATAAATACCTTGTAGCAACTGTTACCTATATATAACAGATTTAAATTTTTTATTTATTTAATGGTCTTTTCGTGGGGAATATAATGTAGTTATTAACATAGTTATATTGGCCAAAACCTATTAAGTGGGAGAAAATTGTATGACTCCTTTTGCTGATCAATAAGTTTAAAAATGGGGTTGGTTTGTTGAAGTGGTATGTTAAATGTGATTTGTATATCCTATGTAATCCTTAACTAGTTAATAAAGTCGGATGATCATAACGTTTGCTTGATCTAACTAGTTTATGAGCTGCAAACTCAAGTAATGCATTAGCAGTGTTCGTCTTTACCTACAGCTGGCTACCCAGACTGTGGCTCCCAAAACAACTGTATGCCTTCAGTCACACTAGAACCAACAGGTCAAACTAGACAAGACAAATGCAAACAAAAGAGAGTACGTTGTGGGCCGCAAGTCGTACACTTCAAGTTTAAGTTGCAAAGTTAGAACTAAAACACTATATTTTTTTCTTACACCTGTTGCATTGAAAAAAAAAGTTTTTGAATATGTTGGTGTATAATGCTGTAAAATCTGTCAATTTCTCTCAGTGGTCAACGTAAATTAATATGATCTATTTAGCTATAAAATGATAAATGAAACATGAATACAGATGCGTACAGGGGGTGTTTGTAGTCATTTAGGCAGCAACTGGACTTTGATTTGTCATCTTCCATGGTGTGGGTAGTCAGCAAAGCTAACGGGGAAAACTGTGAAAGCCTTAGTAAATGTGGGAATTTGTGAACATGTGACGAAAGGCCGTAAATACATCCCAAAAAACCCTTTTTAGTGAGTATTCCAGTTTAAACATATCGTAATCACTGTATGCAGTATACAATAAAAATAATAGCAAATCATTTGCCGTACAAAGTAACTGGTCAAATACGGGGTTTAGATTGGTCTCATTGTTATTGGGCTAAATCTCACTTGCGCAGTGACGTGATCATTATGTAGACAGTCTATGATGCGGTAAGATAGACTAAACTGTATAAAAATTGATGGCCCAATTAGAGCAGGTCCCATGGAGAGTCAATACGTGGCGATAGAGGATACTAAAAATAGAAGTAACTAGGAGTTCATCCATAGTGTGGTCAGGGGTATGGCCGTGACTATTTGCAGTCGAACCAAACAGAGAGGGGCCAAATTAATTTCCACAAGGTTTACTGGACAGCGGTATTAAACAGAAAAGGTCAGATACATGACTCTAATGTGGATGGTGCAAAATCAGCATCAATTGTAGAAGGGTAGATCCATCGGGTGAACAAGCACCAGTATACATTAAAGCCAGATGTGTGTGCAGTAAACTGAGAATTGGGCATTGTGCATGTGTCGCTAGTCAGAACAAAGCATGAGAAATCCAGAGCGGTATCGATACTGCGTACGGCTTATGACTTTTCCAGTAGTGGGGTGGGGTAATAGTCGGAGTACATTCACAGCTCCACAATTGCATCTATCTCCTCCAAGTGTCCCCCAGGGGTGTAAATTGGGAGCTCTTTGTCAACTGTTGTCTATCCGTTTGACTATGGGGGGGTGTAGAATGAAGGAAAACCCCGGCAAGGTGCCTTCCAGAAAGCTGCTACAAGGTCCAGTGGATGGTGATGGGGCGTGCTCCAAAACAGAAGGGGAGGGTCGAAATGGTGCTTGCTTGTGATCTACCATGGATTCGATCTGCATCATTAAACAAAGCGTATTAAAAGATCATCACATGCACTGCTGCCAAGCAAGGTATGGGTCATTGGTGTGGCTTCATGCATTTGAGCACAGGGGGGAAGAAAAATAATAGGACTGACTAACGTTTTAAGGTTGTTTGTTTCAAGATATTACATAATAAAGACTAACTTGTTTGTTGTTTCAAAGAATACATTGCATGGCTTGCTATTTAAAAACCTGTTTACTATTTCCCTCAGGGAGCTCCTGACTTCCCCATGAGCTATTTTCAGTTACCTGCTATTTTCAGGGAAACTTGAGCAATTTACATCTGTTAAACAACTTTCATATACAGGCCAAAGGCTAAAATCTAACATAAAATTATAATAAACTAATATTATACTGTACTATAATTTTTTTTATTTAAAAATTGATGATTAAAATCATTCAGTTATGCTAATTAACTGTAAGCAATTTAAATGTAAAAACAACTTTAATATGCATGTCAAAGCAGAAATGATCATTATGATAATTATAAAAGAAGAAATAATAAAACAGTGGCAACAACAAACTAAAATATCATGTTCAGGAATCGTCTGTGTGACTGTGTCTGCACTTTAGGCATCTAATTATATTAATATATCATAACTAGATGGACAATAAAATTACATGTGCAAATAGCTTTCAAATGCATGTCAAATGAGAAATATATTGTAAAACCATATATAAAAACTTGTTATCAGTATGATTATTATAAAATAAGGAAAAATAAAAATGTTGTGGCAACAAAAATCTTAGATGTCATATTCAAGAATTATCTAGCTATATGATAGTGTCTGCATATTAAGCATCTAATTATATTAATATTATAATTAGATGCAAGATTTAAGATCTTACAGATGCAAGATTTATGACCTTAAAATAAAATGAAATATATTGTGTATATGTTGTACTACTAGGCTATACAAATAACTTATCATTATGCCTATTATTAAAGTAGTAATAATAAAAAATGATTCACAATAAAATAAATATTTTCAAGAATATGCGATATGATGGTGTCCACACTTCTGCCATCTAATCATATTAATATATTATAATTAGATGCAAGATTTAAGACCTTACAGGAATAAGAACAAAGTAGCATTAACTTTTCATTACAAAGAAGATATATCATTTGGAAGCTGCAATTTAAAAACATATGAAACCTTTAAAACGCCAATGATTATCATGAAGCCGCTCTAATTAATTGAGCTGCACGTTCATGTCGCGTCGTGGGGTGATTTAGCTCTGGCCACACAATGCAGCGGCGGTGTACGCCCAAATTTCACAGACAATCGGTGGATGAGGTCCTTAAAGGACCATCAGGAATAGCCTGCATGTTTTTTTTGCAGCATCTCACATGCACATCTATTAAAAGACAGGCTCTCGCAGCCCCAAAAATAGTGATAGCGCATCTCATGACAAAGCATTTCAGAGATGCTTCAGTTCAGTGAGCAACTAACCTTAAATAGGCCTCAAGCAAAAACATTTGCCGTTCAAATGACCGTATTTTTAACTGACAAATGAGGTCATATTAATTCATTAGTCTGGACATAATGCCTATGTGATGGAACACCAAAATCATTTGAAATGCTTTATATGAACAGGATTAAAACAGAAATATTGCTCAACAAAATTAACAATTGAAAGAACATACCCCTAGTATGTGATCAGATCGGCTCTCTGTGAATTACAAGCTGGGTTGTATTAATTCGGATTTGAAGAAGAACAGAAGATGCACCCTGCTTAATCTCAATCTTCTCGCCGGCTGCTCAGCATGAACCAACCGCACCCAACAGCACTAGTGGAAGATTTGCATTCGCCCCGCCCACCTTCTGGGGCGATTGAGGGGACCAGTGACAGGTGCATAATTAGCGTCAAGTGGGCGTGGCTAATCGATTGTTCTAATGAAATAGTGAAATTTAGTAACTGCATTAATGGGTGTTTGTTAGTAGTTTTGTGGTGTCTTTTTACAATCTCTGGTACCCATTTGCATCTGTTAACGACCCCTTCTTCTGTTTTGCAAGTGGAGTCGTCTATTGTGTGTGAGATGTGAGTGCTGTGTGTTGATTGGCTGAGTTCAGCGTCCATCAGGTCGATTGACCCTTCTCTCCACTGACTGGATTTCCTGCACGCAAAATCGAAATGTATTGAGAATTTCAGTAGAATAAAATGCTCAGCTTTAGTGTGTGAATATTTATTTTAATTTAGTGAATACCAGGGGCCAGTTGCATAAACAGCCACTATGTTAAGACTGTGTCTTAAGAACTAGTTTGACCAACTAGTAGCTAGTCAAGAGGTAATCAGACTTACTTTTTGGATTCAAATTAGACCATTCTACCTTTTTATAACTGACTTTAAGAAGTTAAAAAAATTAATTAGATGACTAACTTTTTAAGACTAGTCTAAGTGGTTTATGCAACCGGCCCCAGGACTATTGCGGCTGGGGAGATTTCTAAGTACATAACACAAATCAAAGACAGTTGCATAAACTTAGCCACCATCTTAAGACTGTCTTAAAAATGTGTTTGACCAACTAGCAGTTGCCAAAGGGTAATCAGTCTTACTTTTCCAATACAAATAAGACCAATCTACCTTTTCATAACTGAATTTAAAAAGCTATGACCAGTCTTGAAGAAAAACAATTAGTTGACTAACTTTTTAAGACTAGTCTAAACCGTTTATGCAACCGGCCCCAGAGATGCGTGATTAATATTAAAATCACGTTAGATATTTACAGGAATATAAAGAAGCTTTTAGATAAGTAGTGTGCAAAAAGATAACACACTGCTATTCAGTATCATCCCTGTTGTGAAATATAGAATATTCAATACTGTATTATAGGCCTATTTTGACAATAATAATAATAATAATAAGTTTGGTCTGAAATGGACTGACTGCTGAAAAGGACGCATTCAAACACATAAGACAAAAATAAATGATTTACACTAGTTTGAGCAATTCATTACATTTACATTTAGTCATTTAGCAGACAATTTTATCAATAGCGACTTACAAATGAAGACAATGGAAGCAATCAAAACTAACAAAGAGCAACAATATATAAGTGCAAATGAAAAGTCTCGGTTGCCTAACGCAGTACACGTAGCAAGGTGTTATATATATAATATATATATATAATTATATCTATATAGATATATAAAATATATACACCTTGCTACATGGATATATATTATTTATAATGCATACACACACACACACACACACACACACACATAGACACAACACACCACACCACACACACACAGAAAACAAGTAATAGAATAGAAAAAATAGAACAATAGAAAGCTAGTTTTTTGTTTTTGTTGTTTTTTTTTAAATTAAAGGATAAAACCAAGATAAATAATAGAGAATCGAATTAGAATAGAGTGCTAGAGTTAGATGGTCAAATAAAGATGGAACAGTTGTGTTTTTAGTCATTTCTTGAAGATGGTTAAGGACTCAGCTGCTCGGATTGATTTGGGCAGGTCATTCCACCAGGAGGTAAAAATCTATAAATTCCCATTTATAGAAAACTTAGTCAATCCTGTTTAACAGGTCAAGTTAAAAGAAAGAAAGAAAGAAAGAAAGAAAGAAAATTCTCTTCTGTCATTATTTTTGTGGAACACAAAAGGACATGTTTGGCAGAATGTTTGGGACTGACAGCCTATAGTCACCATTCCTCATTCAATGCATAATTTTGCCCATACAGTGAATGTAAATTAAGCTGTCCCTTTTCTTATCTTTTTTTTTGTATTCTACTATAGAAAGAAAGTCGTATTGGTTGGAAATATTAGGGTAACTAACTGATGACAGATATTCTATTCTATTCTATTCTGTTCTATTCTAGATTTGCCATCTTCAGTGCAGCTCGAACCTGCACTTCCATCCTCCAACCACGAGATGCCACTAGATACCTGGTAATAATTCATATCCCATACGTCTTAAAATATCAAAACATTTTACAGCAGCAATTTTGCCAGTATGACTTAACAAAACACTTAGCTAAATAGAGAAAATACCGCTGAGTGATAAAGAGTATATATTAGCTTCCGACGTGACGTCACTGTTTACAAACACAGGCACCGGAAGTGAGACACAGGCAAAAACAAGATTACGTGTCGCGCGCTGTGTCAGCCGTACGGAGAGACAGCAAAACCTGTAGATTTCAGCCAGACACCTCCACTGGACTACTGTGTTTTACAGTGTATGTTTTAGGGGCAAAGAAGAACGTTTTTAAAGACTGCAGAAAGGTCGCTATGGTAAGTTTCTGCTGCTCTTAATGCAGGGTGAACGGCTATACTCTTATCAAGATTGTAAATACACACTAGTGTGTTTATGAACTCACATACTGTACTGAGTAGAAGAGAAGTTGTCTTTTGCAAATAAACTGGTAAATAAATACCTTATTGTTTTTAAAGGACACAATCCTTGTGTTGACAGTTAACTTATTAACAACCTCATCTGCGGTGTTAATTGTATAAATTGGGAACAATTGCTCGTTTGCACTTTTACTAAGTGAATCTTGTCTAAATTTCTTTCTGTTTGTTCCAGAGTTTGTGAAATTCACAATATGAGATCAGAAAACGTTCTTAACCTCCAGAGTGTCACCCTTCAGTGATCAGGTGAAAACTAACCCTAAGGGTCTTTAAACATAGGCTATGTAAATATTATGTTTTGTCAAACAAACTATTGTAACTCTAAGGCTCATATTTTTATGTCTACTTAAGTGTTGCACGGTAATGCATTCTGGTTTGTACATGTAGAGTTTGTAAATGCTGACATGCTTTGTGTGCATCCACAGAAAGCCTCCCCTGTGACTCAGCTGTTCCCAGAATTAGGCCATTCAAAAACAACAGGACTAGGCAGAGGTGTGCCACTTTAACAGTTTCTTCCTTTGCATACTAGTGATGGATGTGGCATGAAAGCAAGAAAGTAAAGACTAAGTAAAAAAAAAACTTAAAACTAAAACCCAGTAATATGAAGTAAGCAAAAATAAAATTTTTGGGAAAAGCAAAAAAACAACAACAATTTTTTATTTGATCAGCAATTGAAGATTTTAAAAATCATATTTGCTTTCAACCCAACTTTAATTGGCTCTGTTAATTATAAACACACAATCTCACCTGTAAGGTCATGGCAGATTCTTGCTCAGACACCGTTGATGGTGAGATTATAGGCGTTTCCGAGGGACAGCAGTTAAAAACAACCAAAAATGAGGACTTTGATGCTGCTAGACCACACGACAAGGAAATCGGCCAAAAAGAGGGTGACACCAATACTGAGCAATCCTCCGGGAGCATTTCTCACCTTATGAAAGATGGCCTCACAACATGCAAAGAACCTCCGACAACCACAGCGTCTCTTGAAGATGATGCTAATGCAGCTCAGTCCGTGACCAGTAAAAGCCAAGACAAAACCGATGAATCTGAGATCCTCAATAGCCAATCTTACACGCCCAGCCAATCAGAGGTGACGCCCACTTTCTCCATGGCCAGCCTGGAGTTCTCCGAGGAGACTAATGGGATTCCTCCTGATCGAGCTTTGATTTCATCCAAATCTGCTCAGGATGGCAACCAAGTCCCCTCTCAGGAGAGCGGAGGGGCCTGTGCGGGGGCTGCGAGGGCATCAGAGCCTAGCATGCCGGCATATTATTTTGTCAAGTGGATTACCTGGAAAGAGAAGAAGACGGCCATTATCACACAGAGCGAGAACGGACCCTGCCCCCTGATTGCCATCATGAACATCCTGTTGTTGCGGTGGAAGGTAAGCCATTTAGCATTACCTGCTCGTCATAGTCGAGCTGTTGAGTACAAATACATGGAGCAAAGCAAGTACATTATGTGTGGTGTTTGATAAGGCAAGCATCACTTATACTGTTCAAACACTGTTTGTTTTACTGATGTGAAAGTTACTTTGAATTTTGCAAGTCATCTGACATGATTTTCGCCTGGTGAACAATAACTGGACCAAAATGATAAAAAAAATGTAGTCCATCTGTGTTGCATCGACTAAAATCAGTGATTTAATATAATATGTGACCCTTGACCACAAAAAAAGTCTTGAGTCGCATGGGTATATTTGTAGCAATTGCCAAAAATATATTGTATGTGTCAAAATTATCGATTTTTTCTTTTCGAAATTCGAATTTATCGGGGGAAAAAAGTGTTGTGAAATAGAAGAAAAGATGTAGACGAGGGAGTGCCGTGACTAAAAGCAGAAGTATTTGTTTGTGATTTTCATGTTCATGTACTTCAGATCATTATATGCATGTAAAAATATGAACTGTATGAAGTCTGTCTATTCTTCAGGTGAAGTTGCCGGCTCAGACGGAAGTGGTCACCACTGAAGAGCTGATGGCTCACCTTGGTAGGATGTTTTAGAGCACTGGACATGCAGTTTCTGTTTTACAAATCAAATTACATTAAAACACAAAGTGCACACAGCACATCCACTGTGGTAATGGACTGTAATATGTTAAGGAGCTCTAGTGATGCACCGCAGTAAACTTTATGGTTGGAAACAGATGGCTGATGTGACTTGAAAGGGAGGGGGTGTGGTTACTGTGTGAAAACATTTGTGTTTCAGTACCATTAATGGCACCCCAATCACGCAATATGTACCATTAAGTCTCTGCTCTTTGTGTAAGTAGTCATTTAGAAGACGCTTTTAGGTTAAGTGCCTCGCTCAAAGACACAATGATAATACTTTCTGACCCCTCGATGGGTTTGAATCCTTACTAGTCCAGATGATTAAAGTTCACCCAAAAATGAAAATGAAAAATGTACTGAAAATGTACTCACCCTTTGGCCATCTAACACAGTTGTAGGAGAAGTTTAGTATTACATCACTTGCTCACCAATAGATCCTCTGCAGTGAATGGGTGCCGTCAGAATGAGTCCAAACAGCTGATAAAAACTGTAATCGTTTATCAGTAACAGTTGATCAATTAATGTCTTATGTTTTTAATCTGAAAGTGCACCGTGTATAAAGTTATTGTCTCTCAAAAGAAAGAGTCGACTCTGAATCATTGAAACGAGGCGTTTTTAAAACAAATCCCAAGCTGTTTCATGTTGACCGAGGTCAACATGAAACATTAGCATATTGCCCGCCCACTTGTCGGTCTTTTCTCGTTGGTATGAATGAAAATGCAAATTCATTCTTTGCCACTAGGTGCAGCTTTTGGAGCGATAAAAATAGTGGTTTCCCCAGTAACGCTGTACACAAAGCAGCACTGCGCTCACAAACGCTGCTTTATCACTGGCATGATGAAATAAAAATGAGACCAATCGGACGCATCACCGCAGATTAGCGTCACGCAAAGGAGGTGTTTGGAAAAATTTTTAGTTGAGCTAATTGTTTGGGAGTCGTTGAGCAAGTAAGGTTAAAATAAATGCATATTATAAGGGAATGACAGTGCTTTTTTAATTTTTATATACCTTGCATACATGTCAACCTGTTGTTGGGGACTCCCAAAACCAAAATATTTAATGATGGGCACTTTAATGATGGATTTGTTTATTACAAACATGCAGCTTTTTGCTTTACTGGAGTTGTGTGGATTATTGTGATGTTTTTATCACCTGTTTGGACTCTCATTCTGACGGCACCCATCCACTGCAAAGGATCCATTGGTGAGCAAGTGATGTAATGCTAGATTTCTCTACATCTGTTACATCTCATGAAGAAACAAACTCACCTATATCTTGAATGGCCTAAGTAGATTTTCAGCAAATGTTCATGTTTGGGTGAACTATTCCTTTAACTACCACTCTTGATCAGCTATGGGTGTAGGTTTTCTTTTACAGTGTCCCTAAAATGTATTTGGAAACGTTTGCACATTGAAGTCACATACATGAATGTCATTGCATTGCATTAAATAACAAAATTCAAACTGTAAAAAAAAAAATCTTTTAATCTTTAAATTCCTATTAACCAACTGGTGTCACTAGCATAGTATTTATATTTACGTACTTACATTTCTCTAATACAATGATATTTTAAGTGTGGCTTAAGTGTCCAAATATTTTTTGGAGCCACTGTATATCACCTCTTATTAGGTCATAGCTAGAAAGATAAATGTGTTAGGTTGCTGAGTGATGGGGAGATAAACAAGAAGTGCTTTCACAAACAATACAAATATGTTTGACATGAAAAGGTGACACTTCTCAAATCACACAACCTTTGACCGAAAGCTGAAGTGTTTTTGAAATGCTTAAGCCCAACTGTTTCTCGTTCTAGGTGAATGTGTGCTGTCCATCAAACCGCGGGAGAAAGCAGAAGGCATGGAGCTCAATTTCCAGCAGGTAAATCGTAGTATGGGAGAACCATTGTAACAGACTCAGCTCTGCACATGTCTAGTGAATATAATTAACATGTTAAGCAGCTGGGCAGCGCTGGAAACCTCAGAACCAAAAGACATATACAATCAGATATTGTGAATGAGGTCTTCAATCTGTGAATGAAGGCTTGTGATCCCTTCATTAGCAATTCCAACAATTACAACGTGTGTTTGTGGTTATAGATGCACAAATGAAAGCCTCCTTTTGTTCATGTGCCTTTGCTGTTCCTTTTTGCTCACGACTGAAAATTAAATGGATTCGATTCGAAGCTTATGCAAGATAATGCTAATGTTCTCATATTTAGTTTAATCTTTTTTCAATTCATATTTTTTATAATATAGATGAAAATAATAAATGAAAAATGTATGCATGATTTCTTTTAGAATATTTCAGATTATCATTTATTATTTATACAGTCTGCTATTGGCTTGTCTTGAGAATTGCAAATAAAATAACAAGTGTTTTTTTTTTTTTTTTTAATTATTAATAGTTTATTCAGCAAGGTTGCCATTAATTTGTCAAAAGTGACAGCAAAGGCATTTATATCGCTACAAAAAAAATTCAATTTCAGATAAAAACTTTTTAACATTAATAATAATAAGAAGAAATGTTTCTTGAGCACCAAATCAGCAAATTAGAATAATTTCTGAAGGATGCTGACCCTAAACGTTTGAACTGTAATTAATAAAAAATTTTAATGCAATTTTGTGATTTCAACTTAATAGCTTAGCTATGAGCAGTCAGCATGTTTTGTGGTAAATATTACTCATACTATCTTCCACGTAATCCAAATATCTCAATATAGCAGATGCTGAGGCCAATAACAAATTAGCCTGTATGCATTTGTGTATATTTTTGTCTCAGAAGATTGTTTTTAATTGCATTTCTCATTCCCTTCACAGAACATGAGTGACGCGATGGCTGTGCTGCCAAAGTTGTCCACAGGCCTCGACGTTAATGTGCGTTTTACAGGTGTGTCGGATTTTGAGTACACTCCTGAGTGCATCGTCTTTGATCTGCTTGACATTCTGCTCTACCACGGCTGGCTTGTCGACCCACAGGTACGTCAGCAGAAAAATTATATAACGTGTGAATTCTGTGTATCCAAACAACAATACAAGTGCTCCATTCTTCTTCAGAGTCCTGAGGTGGTGTCTGCAGTGGGCAAACTCAGCTACAACCAACTGGTGGAGAAGATCATAGATTTCAAGCACTCGACAGATAGCAGTCAAGTCAGTGAAGGTACAGTTAATGTTATTTCTTATACACGAATGGCTCAGATATTCTATATCACAGGTGTGTGGACTCCTCAGCATTGTATTAATGGCTGATGGTAAATCTTAATGTCTGTTTGTTGACAGGTTTGATAGCAGAGCAATTCTTGGAGTCCACAGCAACCCAGCTGTCGTATCACGGCCTGTGTGAGCTCAACACGACAGCCAAGGAGGGAGAACTGTCTGTATTTTTCAGGAACAACCACTTCAGCACTATGATAAAGCACAAGGTGTTTAGCAGCCTTCCCACACTAATACTCTCCATAGCAGCTAAGCTGATTACAACAACCCCAGCGACGTCAAGCCACTTTAAACCCACCACCACCAAAAAAAAATAAAAAAATTTGGGGCAGATTTTTATAGCAAAAATTTGTTTTTTGAGCCCAAGTTAAACATTCAGCTTGAGTAAATGCATTTTGCTCACTTTAATGCAGATTTTGCTATTATAAACCTATAAAGTTGTAAGTTAAGGCAAGATACTACAGGCAAAAACGCTTTTCATAAAGCAATGTTTCTGACTATATACAAAGAAAACATCCAAAATACACCACTTTATTGCGCTTTATCTATTTGCATCTCTTTAAAGATTTCTGAAAATGCTTTTTCTTTCCTGCACTGAGCCAAAAATCTCCACTTTGTTGCACTTGCACCAAAATGACAGCTTTTTACAGAGGTTTATCAATGTATAATTGACCTGATTTTAAAATTGTATTCCTCAAAAAACAGTGAAAATGAGTTTTTCTGGCTGTTTCTGATTTATAGAAAAAATATATCCAGAATCTCCTCTATAAAAAAAACTTTGAGTCTAATATGTTAAAAAAAAATGAAACCACAATCTTCATATTGTTCAGATTTTTGTACTGAAAAAATGTTAAAGTGCAATTAATTAGATAATGCCTAATGTGCAAACATCACATTTCACATGTTGCATAAAAGCAACACATTTCAGGTTGTATGTTAATATGATAATGGTACTTGAACCTCATTGAATTGCTTACTGAGATCCATTTGAAATTCAAATGGCTTTGTCGCTGTTATTTGGTCTGCTGACCAGTGATCAGTATGTTCAATGTGTGAATTTGCAGGGTCACCTTTACCTGCTGGTCACAGATCAGGGCTTCCTGCAGGAGGAGAGCGTGGTGTGGGAGAGTCTCCATAATGTGGAGGGGGATGGGAATTTCTGTGACTCAGAATTCAGATTGTGTCACCCTTCCCAGAAACCCTCAGCAGCCAGCCAGCCCTCCACACAACAGCAGCAGCAAATGCAGATCGACCAGGTGATTACGATTTTGCCTGCTTTTTCCTATCATATAGGTGTAAGAGTAACCAATAATATCACAGCCTAACATCCCAATGCAAAACAAATCTACATTCTTACCCAACGATTGTGCAGTTTCACTCAGAAATAGGTCATTTGATGTTAAGTTAAATGCTTTGAGAAAGCTGTTTCATGTTGAAATGTATACCAACATTGGTTTAAGATGGATTCAGTGAATGTTTGGATGTGTTATCCAGGACTATCTGGTGGCAATGTCCCTGCAGCAGCAGCAGGGTGAAGCTCCTGGTCCCTTGAGTGATCTTGAGCTGGCCAGACAGCTGCAGCAGGAGGAGTACCAGCAGCCACAAACACAACAGCACCAGGCCCAGCCCTCAGCAGGACAGGTACTTCCTGTCTTTCCTTCAGGAGGAAACGCTTGTGCATGAAACTTCAGGGAAGCATTCTTTGAGATTAAATTGGCTTTATTCATGAAACTCTGAGTAAATTATTTAGAAACTGTTGTATTCAATACAGTGCAGCGATTTACAAAAGAGTAGATTTATACACATTTGTTTTACTCGTTTCAAAGGACGTGCCTGTTCAGCGTCGTGATTCTTCAGAAATCATTCTAATATTAGTTCTCAAGAAGCATTTCTCATTATCAGTGTTGAAAAGAGTGCTGCTTAATATTTATTTAGAAAAATAGAAATAGATTAAATAGAATTTATTTGTAACATTGTCTTTACTGTTGCTTTTGGTCATTTTAATGCATTCTTGCTAAAAAAAAAAAAAGGTAGTGTAGTTCACCCAAAAATGAAAATTCTGTCATCATTTACTCACCCTCATGTCGTTACAAACCTGTTATGATTCTTTCTGATATTTTGAAGAATTTTCTATGAGCTGTGTCTGTGATGATGTGGTAGGGAAGCTTGTTTCTGCAATGGGAGTTAAAAAAAATTATAATAATTCAGACTTTTTCTTTCACGATTCGGTTGAAATACAGAATTTTTCCAGCTTCTCACAATTTTGTTTTTTGTCCTCACAATTCTGAGAAAAGAAATTTAGAAAAGAATAAAAAAAAAGAATTGTGCGATTAAACATTCACAATTACACTTTTTTATTAAATTCCGTATCAGAAACAAACAAAATTTAAAAAAAAAAGAATTGCTGGATGTTAAGAATTCTGAAAAAAAAAGTCAAAATTGCGAGATGTAAACTTTTTTTTTTTAAAGAAAAAGTCAAAATTGCAAAATGTAAATTCTGAAAAAAATGTCCATATTGTGAGATTGTAAACTCTTTTTCTTTTCTGAAAATCGCTCTCAAAAAAAGCTTCCACGGGTTCCAAGAAGATACATAAGAAAGTTTCAAAAAACTATTCCTTTAAAAAGCCTAAAGCAGTTGTCAGATGCCCTTTGTGAACTTTCCCCACTCAGTTAAAGGTTTCTGTAGTAGTGTATTGACAAAATTCAGAAAGAAGACTTACTGAAACTGAACTCTTTCTTCATATCCCTGCAGATGAGAGGTCAGGCCGCATCTCAGCACGGAGGACAGAGGCGCCGGGAAAAGAAGGACGACTCGGATTGCTGTATTCTTTAGGTCAGAGTCCACTAACTACCGTAACCAGACTCTCAAAGCCAGTTCGGCTTCTTCTGTACCACTACTGAAACTTGAGACTTCACTCTTAGCAGACCTGTCGTCCCAATGCCAAGCCTGCCTTTACAGTACAGTTGACCCCTCGTTTTGCCTTTCCTTTATCCTCATGGTTGGAACTGTTGCTCATCGTTGTCTACTGGACCAAATAAAGGTAGCAATTGTTTCTAAGCACTAATGAGCGTTTGTTTGAGCTCCTAACTATGCCATTAAAGATTAAAGACTGTAATGGTAAATAATCAGGTATTGTAATAAGAATTTAATATTACACTGAAATGCTACTGTCTCAAGTTGATCTGTACAGTTACTTGTCATCGGCTTTTCATCCAAAGTGATGTACAGTACACTAAGTACACAGGGCTCCGTGGAGCTCCCTGGATCCTGTAAGCTGAGCTAATAAAAGCCACCTCTGTTAACAGGAAATGTGTGACCATTGATTTATGAAACATCTGGAATATTGGTATTACACAAAGAAACTTAAGTGCAGCATTTTTTGTGCAGTCATCAAAATAATTTTGCACACATACACAGTTTAGTGTTATCATAAGCACATGCACAATGGGCTCCAAAATCTGAGAGCTTTTGTGAAAATGCAAACCTGATGATCATAAATAAAAGAGCATATGTGCTTTAATTGAAGATGGAACATCTGGCTGGCTGTACAAAGAGACACATGATCAATGTCACATTTATGCACATTTGGATTCAGAGAATTAAAGTGTCACTGTCTTTTTATTTCATAATTTAACTTCAAAAATAATTTTTCCAGATTTAAAGGGCGTCAAATGCGTCAAAGTCTCTGATTTTATTCAGACAAGGAATTTTCATAAGCATGCAAAAGTTTGGGGTATTTTTTTTTTTTTTTAAAGAATTTAGGATACATTAAACTAACGAAAGTGATGGTAACATTTGTTAACAAGATTTCTATTTTAAATAAATGTTTTTTTATTTTCTATTCATCAAAGAATCCTGTAAAATGGTCCAATATATTTAGCCGTTTTTTTAAAAAATGATAAACAAGAAAAGTTTCTTCATAAGCAAATCAGCATGTTAGAATGATTTCTTGAAGCTCATGTGACACTGAAGACTGGAGTAATGATGCTGAAAATTCAGCTTTGACAGGAATAAATGACATTTTTTAAAATAGAAAAATATTTTAAATTGTAATCATATTTCACAATATCGCAATTTTAATAAAAAGGATAAAGATATTAACATTTTAAAAATATTACCAGCCTAAATCTTTTGAACAGGTTGTATTGTTTTTATAAAATATGTAAAAATATCATTTTTTTCATATTTTCTGTGATAAAGCAGGAGGAAAACAAAACTGACTATTACGTGATCAACTCAAAGTAAACCTGAACTCAAATCTATCTGCATCCTTAGAGATAACCAGACAATTTAAGCTCCTTTCACACATTTAAATACAATTGTGTATCACTTAAACATGATACACTGAAAACGGGTGAAGTGGTTCACAAACACTTGATATAAAGAAACACATCATACATATTGTTTATTAGTGCTGATTTACGAAAATGTGCTCACAGTCAAGAGATAATTTCATTTTTTTATATGGATGATGTCCAATTGAACAGTTTTAACATGAAAAAACACATGAAATACAAAACTTTTCAAAAAGAAGACCTCATAAGTACAAAAACAAATAACATACAAGGTGCTGCATTTCATCTTTTTCTCCCCCTGTGTGCTTTCTGTTAAGAAAATTAAAGTGCAAGACAAACACCAGGGTTCAAATATTTTCGAAAAGAAACGGCGAAACTCCAAACGAATATCAGATCCTTTGTAACAACTCTTTAAAAACATATTCAATACACAAACCATGCATGGACTGACTAAAAACAGATGGTTATCAGATTATAACATTAGACATGTTAGATGTCTATGGTAAAAATGGCATAGTACTGACACGCACAATAAATGAACACTTATGCAAATTCCACGGGGTTGATAGAAAACCGATCTCTCGCGACTAATTAACAATTCTACACGACTCGGTGAGATGTTAATGTGCTAGACACGTTCGCAGTTGGTTTCTTTTGAGTTCGTCGCAATAAAACATGAGAATTACCAACACTGATGGGGAATTACAACACATGATCGTCACCTCGACGCACTCGTTTTGTCATTTTGGTTTTCCTTCTTTTCGAGGGCAACAGTTTTGAGAGCCTTTACCAAAGATTAAAACAAATAATCCACTCGATGCTTCAGAGCGAAATCACAACCTCATAAATAATGCAAAGAAAATGGATATTTACAGAGCACAGTGGTTTGTATGAGGCACTATGTTGTACTGAACATGTTACATTTCTGTGGTGTGACATTGTACTTGCAACAAAAAAATGACATTGTTTGTCAATGGACTGAGGGTATGAATAATATATCCATATAAATGATCATATACCCAAATGTTTTCATGTTTATGCCCATGAAATAAACTGCTTTCAATCACTTTACAAGTACTTTGCTGCTACAGATCTGATTATTCACTCCTTCATCATGCAATTTGTTAGATTCATATAAATCTAACGTCCCACTGTTCAGTCATTCTTTTGAATGTTGCAATCTAGAATGGTCGAAATGAATTCATTAACTGTTTGCAGCTTATTAATGTAAATTACAAGTTTTCTTAATGTGTAAAGTCTGATATATTACTTCACAGGATACTGAATTGCTGTTGTCAGGATATTAAGATATAACATTAGTATTCAAATCTCAAGACTGCAAATGAGGCAGAAGATTAGAACTGTGCTCTGCCTATAAAGGAATAGTTTGCCAAAAATGAACTCATCCTCAGGCCATCCGAGATGTAGATGAGTTTGTTTCTTTATCAGAACAGATTTGGAGAAATGTAGCATTACATCACTTGCTCACCAGTGGATCCTCTGCAGTGAATGGGTGCCGTCAGAATGAGAGTCTAAACAGCTGATAAAAACATCATCATAATCCACACGACTCCATTCCATTAATTAATGTCTTGTCAAATAAATGTTTCTTACAATGTAACTTACAAACATGCAGCTTTTCACTTCACAAGATGTTAATTGATGGAATGGAGTCTTGTGGATTATAGTGATGTTTTTATCAGCTGTTTAGACTCAATCTGACGGCACCCATTCACTGCAGAGGATCCACTGGTGAGCAAGTGATGTGACATTTCTCCAAAACTGTTCAAATGAAAAAAACAAACTCATCTACATCTTGGATGGCCTGAGGGTGAGTACGTTTTCATTTTTGGATGATTCCTGATTCCTTTAAGAGGGAACAAAATTCTAATGAACACAAATGATCAAAAAGCAACAGGCCCTAACAATATCCCAATGTACAAAATAAAAGCTCCTGTAATTATCTACAGAAGAAAGAGTTCCATTAATTTAGGTTAGAGTCAAACTTTAAACCTTGAGTAAATTAAGCAGCCGTGTTTATTCAGAATTGAACACGACATATATAGCACATTCATTTCATGAGCCTAAATGTAATTTATGCTGACGCAACGCTAGCAGGCTGTCTGACAGCCAGTTGCCATTTTGCCAGCATTGTACCGTGGTAATTCTGCCCAGAATCAGCACCAGTGAGCAGCGGATGCTAAGTGCAGTCAGACTGCTGATTGGTGAAATCACTGCCATGTGAATCACATTGTGTTGTTAGTTAAACCCGTTTAGCTTTTTAAAGCACCATTACTCCAGAGTAAAATTATCACCTCTAGTCATTTCCCATCTCACATATATTACTACAATATTTGAATAAATAGCAACATCTGATTTCAAACCTCTTTATACATAATCGGAGTGGCTTTGCTTTTAAATTAAGTGCCTATTAAACCTCTATTAACCATCAGCAGCCTTTGTTGAGCTTTAACCTTAAAGGAGATTTCCCCCCCCCAAATCATAGCCTTTTAATACCTTTAAATTGAATAAAGCGCATCAAATAATATTCATAAAACTACTAATCTATTTTCCCATTCCATTAATTATTTACTTTCAAATAAAAAATATTATTAAATTGCGAAAAAAAAATTTTTTAACTCACATGAATGAACTTTTGGCTAAGAAAACAACTAGTAAAAAATATTTAAGGCTATAAAAAGAGCAAAATTCTCCTTTAAGACATGATAATCTACACAAAAGGATGCTGTTGTGGCTCAAGCTTTGTAAAAATTTGTGTAAATAAATAATTAGTACATATTTCAGTTTAAATTTAAATAATATAATCAAATTTAAGAAATCTTAAATTCTAATACATGCTTTTAGGGTGACAGTGCACACTTTACTAGTAACTGATAATAATAATATTCCATAGTAGCAATATAGTGACGATGGCTATACATTTGGAAAATAAAACGTTTTAAATGAGTTCTGGTATTCTTTACCTATGAAGATATTCTTCTGGGCTCACGGATAAATTATTTACATCTGTTAAGTGTTAAATTACGTTGCTGTAAGAGAACGACTGAACAGACCTGAACGCAGGGGGTGGGGCTTTGAGAAAAATCCCGAAATCACAGCCTCATTTGCATATTTAAAGGGACTTTAGAGGTCTTTGTTTTTCCATCCACCTACACTGTGCACCATATGAACCAGTAGTGTCTTCTCGACCTTCACAACAGCAACTCGATGTAGTAATTTCGAAGTTTGTGTATCTGTTATTTGCGACGTCTAAAAAAAAAAAACTGAACTATTAACCCATTCACTAGGCGAGGGAGGGACTTTTTTCGAACCCTGAAGTTGCAAACCCGTAATACCACTCTTTGTCATCTGAACAACTAGAAAACACACTCGAATGTCTCAATTCATGTTTTACAAACACAAACATGCAAAGACGGTTAGAGCAAAAAAGAGCAACTGCCCTCTTATGGCACTGAGAATGGTGACAAATGCCAACAGATGGTAAGCAGTTCCTTGGTAACTCTGATGATTTATCTTTTTCTTTTTTTGATTTCCTTTCGTTTTATAACTGAGCTGAACCAGATTGGACTGTTATTTGTGAGTATATCTGTTCGTTTCAGTTTTCAATGCTCTAAAATTCGCTCTTTCTTGTCAAAACAGTCAAAACTTTTGTTCCAGGCCACTTAAATTCATAATCTCTTTAAAAGCACTCCTGGAGTCTTCAGGAATTCACTTATGTTTCGTATTAATCATATGAAAATATGAGTGTAGTTGCTGTTTTAAGGCAACAATGACAGGTTGTACTTCTATACATCATTTTACAAAGAAAGCAGACACCCAGTCAAGCTCAGCCAAGATGGTACACCTCAGTTTGACTACAAGCTAGTATGCAATTCACAGAAGCACTGGAAAGGCATTGCACATTGAGATCAGGGAGTCGGGTGCTGTGCTGCTGTCACGGGGCATCTGGTTTTGGGGTTTCTCCAAACAAGGAGCCGAAGGAGCTGGGAATACCTGCTGAGTTTGGCATGGAATCGACCTGTGGCTCCACAGGAGTCAGAGTAATTTCCACTTCTCCTCTGTCCTCTAATAACGTTGCCGGTGGGAGGTACGAAACGGTGGACTGTGGCACTTCTTGGGGAGCCGGCCTTCCTTCTCTGGATAACGGCGCACGCTGGATGACCATCCTGCGGCTCAGCTCGTAAGCCGGTTGGTTGGGCCCTTGCATTAGCAGGACGGACTGCTGCTTCTCAGGTTCTGCTGCAGGTTGATATTGGACAACTACACCTCTATGCTCAGCATCTGTCACTTCCTGGATGGTCGGAAGTTGGCTAAGCATCAAGCCTTGCTGGTCCTGGATCACGATTTCCACCAACTGTGAAGGAGCGGCGGGTGCACAGGAAGGCAAGGCCTTTTGGATTACTCCTCTCGTGAGAAAAGCTGGATTTGGATTCGAGGTTGGGGCTGACGGCAGCTGCAGTGCCATGTCTTCTGGTCTTTGCTTTCGGGGTCGTCCTCTTTTGCGTTTCGGAGCAACACCAGTGGCTGACACTGAGGTGGTGGGGTCAGGGCCCCGCTTCGAAGCCGCCAGTCGCGCTCTTTGGACCACTGGAGTCGGAGCAGCAGAAGTGGCGACCGTGACTGATGTTTTCTCACGCTCTGGGTAAGAAAGACTCATGCCTGATGGCAGAATCATAACAGGGACAGTGCCACCTGGTTGAGAGGGTATCGTTGCGACTGTGATAGGCAGAGTGACTTGAACGCTGCCCGAATCAGCTGGTCCGAGACACGGTGGGGAGGTTTTCTCTGGGACGGTGCCTCTGGGAAGGAGCTGAGGCAGCTTCTTCATATAAGCCTCCACTCGAGCAGACTCAACCTTATTGGTTGGTTTTTCACTGACCTGCTGCTTATTGGATGGCGGCTGTTCCACACCGTCTTTCTCGTTTTGCTGCCAAAAACATCACAACGGTACTATATTTACCATTTATAGTATACAATACTGCTGTCATAAAACAAACCTGACAAGGTGATCAGCATGCCCTTATTTGGTTTGTTCTGTGAAACTGATTGGCTGATTATAAATGATCCCACTTTTGACATGGCTGCTTACCAAAAAAAAAGCCATTACATAATGATTTCAGTTGAGAAATATAAAAGTGGCACAGATATGTAGTACCTACATTGAACATGGGAAGAGTATAATTTATTCAGTCATTATAGAAAAATATTTGATGATACTCTATTCCAGAGATTAGTGCAAAACTGATTGATTTATGAATCTAAGTGATTCGGGGGAGAAATTTGGGGGAAGAAGCACAGATATAAAATCTGAAATGTTCAAATTTCAGACCAGATTACTTAATTTCGCCGTGACAGTAATCGTTCTTCTGCGGCCACCTGCTCGGGAAGCTCTGCACTCCTTTGTAATACTTATGATTGTGGAGGGTCCGCCTATGCAACCAAAACCAAACCAACAAAGTAGCTTCACTCCTAAGCAATGTACAAACAGCTGTTTTGGTTACCTAAAACGAAAATAATTAATTAAAATAAGATATTTAAAACGTGTTAATTCCGCTAGTTGCCAATGCACATTTTCATGGTCGGGTAGGGTAACTACGAAAATAATTAAAAATTAAACTAAAACGTAATAAAACGACTTTTAGTTTTAAAACTAATATAAACAAAACATTATATAATAATATATTGTGTTGTTTTTGTGAAGAGTATTTTTGCGTTTTTTGGCCTTAATTATATGGGACAGTTTAAATCTGACAGGCAACAAAGTGGACGAGAGAGAGGGGGGGGCAGGATCGGGAAAGGTCCTGAGCCGATTTAACGCGGAGCACATAAAGCACAGGGATGAACATAACAGACACTCATTCAAACTATTAACAATAACTATAATAGTACATCAATGACACCACAATAATGCTAAGCAAATCTTAACATGTCATCTTACTATTCACTTGCACGTACCTGCCAGAGCAGCTGAAGTGACGAGCTCGGCTTGGCTGCAGCGTGGGTTGACGATGTGCTCCTGTACGAGGAAGCGTGCGATTTCTACCACCGTGTCAAAAGAGCGCTTGAGGATCTTTTGGGCCCAGTCACAGATAAGTTCACAGGCTGCTTCGGTGACCTCTTGCTTGTAGGTTTGCACCAGTTCTGTCAGTTCAGACTGGAGGTGGCACATCACATAGACAAAATATAACTGACAACCTATATCAGTGGCTTTCAACCCTGTGTGTGTGGGGGGGGGCAGGGGAACAGGGTTGAAAACCACTAACCTATATTATTTTAATGTTGTGAAAGCAATTTAGAGAAAAAAGTCAGCAGTAAGAAGACAGTCATACCGGGTCATTTTTGAGGTCCAGGTTGTGCATAATGTGCAATGTTTAACACCTCTTTTCGACGTATTCCCACTAATAAAGCTACGTTCCTGGCAATTATGTTAAGGGACACCGAACAATACATTAGGTTTCATTAAATAAAACAATAAGAATTTTAGTTCAAATTCAGTTAAATTATTTGAATGAATGTAAAGCATGAGATTACATTTACTTGTCAAAAGTAAAAAGACATCTTGAAAACCTCTCTAAACAAAACCATTTCAGAGAAAAACTGTATCAAGTGTGTTGACGATGTGTAGAAAGCCATCTAAATCTCTCAAATATTTAGAAATCTTTAACAGTTTAACGTGTGTTTTTACGAGATTGATGAATCTACAATCACTGAGATGTCTTCGACTGCTCTAGATAGGGTTTTAGAAGTCATAAATGTTTGTCTACATTTATACAAATTACATGAAATTAGAGACAAAAGGATATTTGGACTGTCCTCTACCACCCAGTCGTCGTGCTTTAATATTTGGGAAGATGTCTCGGATGATTTTGCCAAAATTTGCTGCACTTAGAGGCCGATGCTGTAAGTTGTCACAGTGTTTCCTGTTTAGATATAAAAGCCAGTAAGTAATCATTGTATTTTGTGACAAATTGCAAACATGGACAGAAAAAACAGATAATGGACCCTTAAAAGTCTAGGAAAACAGCAAGTGTTTACTTGAATTATAACTCAGTCTAAGAGGCTTGTGTGCATATTCTGCACCCCAGTCCTTACCGGTACGTCTCGTAAACATCTTGTTTAGGCAGGCAGGTGTCAGGATGTTCTTCCAAGTGGCTACGGATCCAGTTGCAGGTGTGAAGCTGGTCTGCCGTGTTGACCGAGTTTGAATCACCACTGGTACACACAGAGAAGCAGTTTGCAAACATGTGTCAAATGTGATATTTCTTGTCACATTTGTCATATTTCTAGCTAGCCTGATTAGCTGGGATTTAAAAAAATAAACTTAAGGGACATCAAATACTTTCATTTACTCATGCATTAAAAAATATACAGATTTAAAAAGCGGATCAAGGCTGACTGAAGTATACTTGTGTGATGTTATGTACCTCTTCTCTCCTGCACCTGGACCTGAGGGTAGCTGTAGATAAAGGTAGAGCTTATCGTTGTCAGAGAAACGCTGTACATCTTCCTAAGAAGAGACATGTCACAGAGAGAAAGACAGAATAAGGGCAAGAATATGTGCTCAAAAACACAAATAAGCTGATTGAGTTGAAATATTATACTATACAACAAGACAGTTATAAAATCTCAGAAGGCTAACATTTCATGTTATTTTATCCTCTAAGAAACTTACCAAAATTTTGTCCACTTTGCCCTGCACATTTTTACTGTGAAAAGATGGAATGCGCATATATTTACATATACATCTGCATACACACATGTATAGTGCATTCATCAATGACATTAAGGGTTCGGGCTAAAAAGAATCTGCTAATAATTAACTAAACCTCAGGTCATCCAAGATGTAGATGAGTTTGTTTCTTCATCAAAACAGATTTGGAGAAATATAGCATTACATCATTTGCTCACCAATGGATCCTCTTCAATGAATGCCTTAAAAGATTTCAATGTCTTTCTTACAAACATGCAGCTTTTCGCTTCACACGACCTGAAATTGATGGACTGGAGTGTTGCGGATTATTGTGATGCTTTTATCAGCTATTTGGACTCTGATTCTGATGGCACCCATTCACTGTAGAGGATCCATAGGTAAGCAGGTAAAGTAGACTTGTCACAAAAAACACACAATCATAATCCATTCCCAATGAAGAAACATCTCCCAACATTTTGGGTAGTACATTATTCCACAACCTTTCCTTTGGAGTAACCAAAAAAAAAATATTCCCCTTAATGCTACGCTCGACGCACACCCCAACTCTGCTTAATATTAACCATGTGCTACCATTTCTCGAAAATGAAGATGTAACATTCTATGCTGAACCACAATGAGGAAAGAGTAAAAAAAAATAGTTCTTACCGAAATGTTGCTTTTAAGCTTCTGCCGCGCATACTGGGCTCCAGTCCCCCCTCTGCCCCAGCCGAGCTCTGCCTTTAACTGATCTTCTGCCTGTCTCAACCACCTGACGACAAACTGCATTCAGAACCCTCCTGGACCTGAAGCTCTAGACAAGCAGATGGTATGTGCCACATAGTTTTGGATAACTTCAAAGCTGGAGTCTAATATGCAACAGTGTGTATTTTAAAAATGTGATTTATTCTAGGTTTAGTGATAGGATATCACATGACTTCAAGAACATTGCACAGTAGATCATGCACTAAAAGTCCCCAGAAAAGTGAGGGGTTGCAGTATTAGACCATATATGTAGTGTAAAGTGTTTAAAGGCACAATGTTGTTATATTAGCGTCTTAAATATGCACCACAACATTTCCGTCTGCATGACAATAATGTTACAAACAGTGCTTAGAGGACAAGCTGCTTACTGGTAAACATTCAATTCATCACATGTCTGTAAATGATCATCAGTTTCACTACAAACTGACATATTTAGGCCAGGTTTACACGTACAGCGACAGACTGTAAACACGAAATGAAACCACGCAAGCGCCTAATTCTCCCACGTCTAAACGCTCAAGATTTCGAAAATACAGCCCGTCATGAACGTGGTCCGATCAATCTGATAGCGTACCATTCCCACATACGCGCTGTTTGTCCTGCCCCAGTCCAGACATTTCCTCATATTCAGCACACACGCACCCAATGAAGACCTCAACATAAGAAACTGACGCGTTCAGCCGGTGTATGCATGACACCAGGAGCAAATCCGATCACTTTCAATCACTTTAATGCATGATTTAAACTAATGTACGACTAGCATATATGAGATATGCACAGGTCTGGTTGATTACACCCATGTGTATCTCTTTGTGGGCGTATTGAAAGGCCAACCAACCAGAAACTAGACGAAGCCATTGGTTATTTATGACCAAAAGCTCACTTTATCGCAAGTTAACCATATTCTCAAACGCAAATGCTCATTGATCACTAGAAATAAACCTCACAGCAACCTAGTTTAAATGAGCGTGACATAGCAGCTAATAGGCTAACATGAGTTCGAACAGGCCGAAGAGACGTCGACTTAACGAAACCGACATAAATGAACAGTTACAGTTAATATAATTCGTAACTTAATGACATTATTTGTAAAAAATAACTTTAGTTTTTAGTATATGTATGCACAAGCTAGCTATCGTTAATATCATTACCAATGACTGTTGCTATAGAACTAGCTAGCCACACTTGTACGCCTCGAAAACCTTCGATTATTACGTTAAAATACCTGGCCTTTCTCATAAACTATAACTATTGTCATTGTACAAAGTTTACCTAAAGTGCAATATCTCATTCAAATAGAAAATAACAGTACCGTTTATTTTATAAACGAAAAAGAAACTACCTGAGACAAATATAGAGCAAAAATCCCCTCTCGGCTTATTTTGTGATTGGACGACTGTGTTATGTCTGCCTGACTACCAAGCGAAGCTCGACGCTAGTTGGCTGGTCTGAGTCATCCTGCTTGGATACAGAATGAAAAGGCGATTTGATTGGTTAATGGTTTCATGCGAGTAAAAAAAACAAAACATATTTTGTGTACATTTTCATAAAACATAAACAATTGTTATTGGGCTAACAATAATGAGTATTTTCTTATGGATTTGTATGGTGGTATAAATACAATAATTGGTATTAATAAATACTACTGTTGTAATATGAATTGTTTACTGCCCAAGTCTTTACCTGGCATTTACTTTTATGTACTGGAACCAGGAACACTTAATTGTAAAAGCAAGAACACTACATTTATGAACACAGCTTTTCAGTCATTAATACAGCTCACTCTTTAATGTCAAGCTCAACTCAATCCTAGGAACACGAAAAGAGTAACTTTTTACACTCCTTTGATTTATTTCACTGCAGTAGTCGCCTTAAATAAACCTAATGTCACATGAATTTATTGTGTGTTGTTAACCAAATAAAATGATCCAGAATTTGATTTGTTGACATTTCCGAGCCCAGTTTGCAGTAAATTAAGAGCCATGTGTTTATGCTTTCATATTCTCCCAAAAGCAATTCTTAAAAAGTCTTACTAACATATATTACTCCTAATACCTTCTCCTGGATAGGAAAACTTGCTATTTATGAAAGTGCCGACAAAACTATTTTTTATCTGTATTTCAGGAAGACTTACTGAATTACTATAAATCCGTAAAACATATTAAAATAACTCTATTTAATAAAAAACGGTCATTTATTTAAAACAATTTTTTTAAATATTTTTTGAAAGTGTTCGCTGCCAATCGAGACTTTTATTTTGACATCTACGTCGCTTGGCTCGAAAGGAAAAGGAAGTAGCGTATGTTCTACACAAGTTTGACCCTTGTGGATGTAACGTTAGAATTTATCATTACCATAAATTAATGCCGTTATTTTAGTGAAATGTACCTCTAAAAGCCGCAGCAATAATTCAGGTAGGTAGAATGCCACTGTATTATGAGGGACCCGTACAAAAGCCTTACGCATAATCCTTTTAACAGTGCTTGCAAAGCCGTTGTAGCATTACAAACTGTCAGTGGAGAATATATCCCCTCTTTTTTTTACCATAGAAATGCACAAAATGTATTAATTCAAGTGTAGATTTCAAATATAACTTATGGATTGTCTGCATCTTTTTAAGTGTCTCCTTGTTTTAATCGTCCACAGCAGCATGAGACTGACAGCGTTGCTTTCTATGGCAGCAAAAGCTGCATTTCCTCACGATTATCGTTATGGCACAAGCAGACCGTGGACGATCGCAGCCCAGCGGCTCAATCCACCAGGCAAGAAAAGAAGAAAGGTGCTTGTTGAACCTATTGCGAATGAGGACTGGCATGTCGTGAGAGGAGACACAGTAAGTGATCCTTTCTGTCGTTTACACCTTGAAAGCATTTCATATTTAGTGGACGTTTTGTTCCATTTTTTTACCCACCTGACTGATCAGAGGCACATTTTAGCCCACAGAAGGGGCTGTGAGGGAGTGCTAGTAAGTTTACAGAAAAACAGTGGAGGAAAAATGTATAAAATAAATTAGTACTTTAAAATAGAATTAAACAAATAACAAAAAAGGTTAAATTAATGAACACCAAATGTATTAAAATTGATAAATCATAGTAAATGATGCATCTAGCAGTACAGTACAATCATTTTTCACACTTAATGGGTAAAAATATATATACGTGCCTTTTAAATTTTAGAATGAGGTCCCTATCATTATATCTGGGGGTCCTTGGCATCTAAAAGATGTAGTGGATGTTTTAACACAATTTAACTCTTAAATTCTGCATGTTTTGTATTATTTTACAATGTATATTTATAGAACATACCATTGAAATCTGATTCAAACTAGGTGGAGATCTTGTCTGGAAAGGACAAAGGAAAGCAAGGCAAAGTTGCTCAGGTGATCCGACCTCGAAACTGGGTCATACTCGAGGGCCTGAACACGGTAGGAGTAAAAAAAAAATTAATAATATTCTTTTAGTAATAATTTCAATCCAAAGCAGCACTTTTAATTGTCTCAAACGCTCTTTTCCAGCATTACAGGTATATTGGCAGATCTGGAGATTACCGGGGTACTTACATCGCCAGTGAAGCCCCTCTGCTGCTGAAGGATGTTACGTTAGTTGACCCTACTGACAGGTGAGCATCAAACCTGAAATAGAGTAATAAATATAAAACAGTGCAATGCACCTGGCTCTTAATGTATGTGTTTGTGTCTAATGTTTTTTAGGAAGCCCACAGATATCGAGTGGAGATACACTGAAGAGGGCGAGCGAGTGCGTGTTTCTGTCAGGACAGGACGGATCATTCCCAAACCAGTCTATCAGAGAAAAGATGGCATCATTCCCCAGCAGTGGAAAGGTGGGGTTTCTGAAAGCTTAAAAACAATGCATTTCTTCCTTTTAGTTTTAGACATTTAAATATGGTTCAGTTATCAGAAATCTGAGAGTGTTTATGTACCTTGCAGATGGACCCAAAGACACATCACCAGAAGACACGCTTCAGAAAACATACACACCATCTTTGAAAACCCTAGAGGAAGAAGTTATGGCGAAAATGAACATTCAGGAAGATAGAAGGCCTCGTAAAAGCTACTGGTACTGAGTTACCACAGAGACTGTGTATTGACTGTGTGTTTGAGCTTAACAACATTAGCAAGATCATTTATCATTGAGAAATATTGTATGTGTTCTGCAGACTTTGTCAATAAACCCAACCAAATGTTTTAGTCCGTTTCCTTGCTTTTATGCCACAAACACACATGATACACATGGTTTATTTTCTGTACAAATGTACATTACCATTCAAAAGTTAGGGTCAGTATGATTTAAAAAAAAAGAAATTAATACTTTTATTCAGCAAGAATGTGTTAAATTGATAGATAAAAAAGACGTTTGTAATGTTACAAATGATTTCCATTTCAAATAAATGCTATTTTGAACTATTCATCAAAGGATCCTGAAAAATGGGAAAAAGTTTCCACAAAAATATTGAGCACAACTGGTTTTAACATTGAGATTAAAAAGAAATGTTTCAAAACCGCATATTAGAGTGATTTCCGAAGGATTGTGTGGCACTGAAGACTGGAGTAATGACTTCTGAAACTTCTATTCAAATGATATTTTACAATATTACTGCTTTAACTGTATTTCTGAAATGAATTTAGCCTTGGTGAGCATAAGAGAATTCTTTCAAACACATTAGGAGGAGCTGCTGAAGCAGTTCTACTCAGCCGTCATCGAGTCTGTTCTGTGCACTTCAGTAACTGTCTGGTTTGGTTCAGCTACAAAATCAGACATCAGAAGACTACAGAGAACGGTTCGGACTGCTGAAAGGATTCTTGGTGCCCCCCTGCCTACCCTCCAAGAACTGTATACATCCAGAGTGAGGAAAAGGGCTCAGAAAATCACTCTGGATCCATCACATCCAAGCCGTCTCCTTTTTGAACTTTTGCCATCTGCTCAGCGTTACAGAGCACCGAATACCAGGACAGCCAGACACAAGAACAGTTTCTTTCCCCAGGCAATCTACCTCATGAACAGTTAATGTTCTCCCATTGTGCAATAACCTTATACTTATTTATCACCCTAAATCCTAGTACATCTCTACAAATTTGATTCTATTCCTATTCTATCTATAGCATGCCTGTACATACAATTTATTCTTTTTTTGTGGTTTATATTTATGCATGTGTATTTTATTCACGTCTCACTTTTATTATCTGTGTGTTGTTGTTGTCTCCGTGTACTGGAAGCTTGTGACACTATAACAAATTCCTTGTATGTGCAAACATACTTGGCAATAAAGCTCTTTCTGATTCTGATTCTGATTAAAAAATATTACCAACATCACTCAGTATTCTGCCTAACACTAACCTTGACTGAACAAGTAGTAGACACTGTTTACATTCTGAACAGACCATAAAAGCCTAACGCAATTTTAGGTGAAATTTTTGCAAATGTGTTTACAACTGATGTCTGATATGTTTATCTATCTGTTCATCTACCTAACAATTGATAAAATATCATAAAAAATACATTATGTATAGGGGTTCGAACTAGAGTTTCTCGAGTACACCTATGGGTCAGTTATGTTTTTTTTGCAAGACTATCATATATAATAACATTCAGGTTTTTTCAGTTGTGCGTCAGTTTATTAATTCATTGGTTTATTGTCACGGTTAGTCATGTTTATCCTCCTGAGACCCAGCTATGGAGTTTTTGTCTCTGTAGTGGACATTATATTTGAGTGAACTTCTCTGAGACCTCACATGTCACAGTTTTAAGTCTGGAGTCCTGTACAGAGCACATTCAGGGCTTTCCAGAGATACCAAATGATTGGATGTTTCCCCGAGAACACTCCCTCTCCTTGGTTTTTAAAAATGGCTGACACTAATTTAGTGATAAAAATGTACATCCTTATGGAAATATGATAATATTTTGTAATTATAATTTAAATCTGATTCATTTTCAAATCGTTTGTCATAAATCAACATCTCAGGAAAATGTTATAGGGTTTCAAACCAAAATATGACTTCCTGTTATGAAACAGGACATCATTTCATACATGTCCACTGTAGAGGACACCAGGACTAAAACCATGTTTATTGCACATTTTGGGAGACACAAGAAATGAATAGGAAAACAAATTATATATCAATATTCTTATGAAATATTAGATATTATTATGAAAATCTGGCCAATGACTACTCCCATTATTACACTTCTTTTTTCAACATGCTGTCCCAACAGCACTTTAATATGCAAATTAGATACAGTGTATAGATAACATTGTGCTTAATGGGAAAATCAGTTTATGGAATTTTTACACACATATTGCATGAAGCAAAATGGTATATCAAATCATTATTTTATAACATAGTGCCCCCCCCCCAGAACCATCCTTAAACAAAGTTAGTTATAAAAAATCCTGAAACCTAAAAATTGAATGGTGATTTAAAAGAAATTCCCATTGATTTTACCTTTTCATGTCTACTCTTGTCATTTAATTTTTTTGAAAAACTGAGTCCTGGTGTCCTCTACAGAAGACATAGCATAACTTATGAATAAAATATAATTTTAAAAAAATGTTATTTTACCTTTTTTTTTCTTATGCTCTAAACAATGTAGACATGAAAAAATACTAAATTCACAAAGCTCCGTGAAGTTGGCCCCCCACCCAACGCAAAACGTCGGCAAAATAGTCTCAATCGTTTGTGCTCCGTTTGTGCTGGTTTGTGCTGTAAAAAAATTTGTTTGTGCTGCTTTGGTTTTTTAAATATTAAAAGAATATTTATAGGTCATTCTGAGGTCACTCAGCCCCCCAACATACTCCAAATTCACCCCAAATAGTCTCGTTCGTTTGTGCTTCATTTGTGCTGGTTTGTGCAGGTAAAAGTTTTGTTTGTGCTGCTTCGGTTTTTTAAATATTAGACATTGAATTATAGGCGATGACGTCACCAGCCCCCCCACATGCTCCAAATTCACCCAAAACAATCTTCTTTGTTTGTGCTTCATTTGTGCTGGTTTGTGCAGGCAATATTTTCGTTTGTGCTGCTTCAGTTTTTAAAATATTAGACATTGAATTATAGGCGATGACGTCACTCAGCCCCCCACATGCTCCAAATTCACCCAAAACAGGCTCAATCGTTTGTGCTTCGTTTGTGCTGTTTTGTGCCCTAAAAAAATTAGTTTGTGCTGCTTCGGTTTTTAAGATATTAAAATAATATTTATTGCTCATTTTCTGAGGTCACTCAGCCCCCCACTGCTCCAAAATTGACCCCAAATAAGTTTGTTTGTTTGTGCTTCGTTTGTGCTGGTATGTACAGGTAAAAGTTTAGTTTGTGCTGCTTTGGTTTTTTAGATATTAAAATATTATTTAGTGATAATTCTGAGGTCACTCAGCCCCCCACATGCTTCAAAATTAGCTACCCCAAATAGTCTCGTTTGTTTGTGCTTCGTTTGTGCTGGTAATATTTTCGTTTTCGCTACTCGTTTTTAAAGATTTTTTCCTAGTCCACAGATTAGTCAATGCTGATGGCCATCTCCACAGTATAAAGTAAATCCAAAAATAACGGAGTAGCCTATTCTAAGTTCTTTCTGCAGGAAAAAAAAATGGAGAGATTGCGCGGGCGCCTCCATATCATATAGTAATACTATAATACTCCCACAAATACTTGACATGCGCATATATAGCGATTTTATTATTCATACACAAATAATAATAATAATACCCTGTTTTGGTCATATTTACTATTAATTGCCCAGCTCCCCATCAATGATCTAGCGCAGAGACATATAGTTCTAAACTGAATGTGCAAGAGAAGCATTAGCCTACTTCTAATTTGGCCAAAGAAAACCTGTTAAAATCAAAATGTTTCTATATTAATTTGTGCATTTTTCAATTGTTTATTAAAGGTGCAAAAAGTCATTCAAAAAAATCAATAATTTACTTTTTCGGGCAGCATTTTGTGTACGGTTCTAATTTCAAATTTGGTTTTCAGGATGGCATTTAAAAATACAACAATCCTTCTTTTGTCATTTTTTTCGTCATGGTTAAAAAAGGAAAAACGAATGGAAGCAAAAGTATAGGCTACACGGACCTGGAAACAGTAGGCTATTGCATGTTTTATTTGTGCGCAGAAACGAAAATAGGCCTATATATCAAGTCTTTATTTTTTTATGTAAAGACATAATGAAATAGGCCTAGTTTTTTTTGTTTAATTGGTCTAATTGAACGAATATGGCTACTAAAAATTAAGTGACTGCAACTATTTCATGTGATTTGGTTTGCCGTTTGAATTTATTACTTATTACTTCAACTGTATTGGTAAAAATGACAGTAAAAACAAAAATACCAGCACAAACCAGCACAAACAAACGAGACGATTGGGGTAAATTTGGAGCATGTGGGGGGCTGAGTGACCTCAGAATTATCACTAAATAATATTTTAATATCTAAAAAACCGAAGCAGCACAAACAAAACTTTTACCTGCACAAACCAGCACAAACAAAGAAGATTATTTTGGGTGAATTTGGAGCATGTGGGTGGCTGAGTGACGTCATCGCCTATAATTTAATGCCTAATATTTTAAAAACTGAAGCAGCACAAACGAAACTATTACCTGCACAAACCAGCACAAACGAAGCACAAACGAACGAGACTATTTGGGGTGAATTTGGAGTATGTTGGGGGGCTGAGTGACCTCAGAATGACCTATAAATATTCTTTTAATATCTAAAAAACCGAAGCAGCACAAATGAAAATTTTTACAGCACAAACCAGCACAAACGGAGCACAAACGATTGAGACTATTTTGCCGACGTTTTGCGTTGGGTGGGGGGCTAACTTCACGGAACGGTAATTCGCAAAGCTGTTTATTTCTGGTTCTCAGGAGGTTATTGATGAGATTCCACTCCAGTCCAGTTGGTGGCAGTGTTGCGGAACTCTGTGAAACGGTGCAGCGGATGTTGAGGATATACTTCACGATGGTGGAAGAAAAAAATGTTTATGGGTCGAATGGTTAAGAGAGGAGCGATTTATAATTATTAACAGATATCACTTGTTTGTTTAGACTAATATATTGATAGTTGTTCGCGTAATTTAAAAACTGCATTTCTAATGCAAGCACAGCTCCTACAGCAAGCGTTGAATTATCCGGAGGCGAATTTGTCATCGATGTTGAGATCTGACATTCATTAGATATTTACACACAATCTTGGTCCATATAAATCTGGGAGTACAGGAGCATATGAGATCAGTGGAGCTGCTTTGATGAAAGTGATGCGAAAGTAGCTCTGACTCACTCTCTTCTGAACTGAACTGAACTGAACGGGTCTGATCGGTGGAGATGTCTCTGGTAGCGTACGACAGCAGCGACGACAGTGATCGCGATGAATCGCCGGCTTCACCTCTTCGCCCCGCGGGTAAGACCGGCGGACTCTTCGCGTCTCAGACATCAGCTCCTCAACCTAAGAGGATGAGTAGAGATCTGCCCAAACCCAAGAAACGCACAGAGCCCGTTAAAATCACCGTTCCTGAAATAAAAGCAGCAGATGTGAGTTTTACAGATCCATGAATGCCCAATCATCTTACTGAAACAGTTTCTGACTGATGGTGTTTTTCTGTTCTAGTCTGACTCTGATGATGATGAGCCCGTCCGAAAGAAATCAGCTCCTCAGGTATGGATAGAGAAGAAAAAAAAGAAGGAAAAAAAAGCATTTTAGTCTATTAGTGTTTTTTTCCCTTCACCAAAACAGCTGATTTAATTGTAAATGATTAATTTCTCCCTTTTCTGACCCTTAGATTAAACAAGCTTATTTAAAAAATATATATATTATATAATATATATATATATATATATATATAAAAAAATACTTTAATATGAAATATATTTCATTAGATTGTACAGATATTTATTAGATATACATTTTTTAATGAAACTATCTGCTCCTTAGATTAAACGAGATGTTTTTAAAATCATAAAGGATTATTAATACTAAATAGATAGAAAGATATGTATTTGATATAAATGATTTATAAAATGAACTATTAAGTATGTTTACTACAGTTCCTTTGTTGAGTGCAACAGTCAGGTTTTGGAAATAAAAATTCCATTCATTTTCTCCAAAGGGAAATATATTTTAAATTCTATCTTATAAAACATAAAACCAGCCCTTACTGTGGGGGGGGAAAAAACAAACCTACTTGCAGAATCTCCACCAGTCAGTGCTGTATGAATCGCGATTAATAGCGTTCCGAAGTAAAGGTTTTGTGTGATATAAATCGGGTGTGGGGGTAATGTGTATATTTATTATGTAATATAAATACACACACATAAGTAGTAGTTAGTGTGTATTATATTATTAAATAATTTTATTATATATACCTCTATTTAATATCTAAACAGAACGCTTTTTTCTTAAATATAGAATGCAATGTATGTGTATGCAACATGAATGTGTGTGTATTATATATACATAATAAATAAACACAACACACACATATATGTTATGTAAACAAAAACTTTTATTTTGGATGCGATTAATCGCAATTAATCGTTTGACGGCACTAGAGAATCATAACAAGCAAATCTTTCCACTCTCAAACTACTTAAATATTTGTATGCATAATATGCATATTTTATAGTAAACGTAAAATATATCGTTTCTATACACGTAATCAACATGTTTAAATCAATTGTTTAATATCAATCATTTTTAATTACATGATGTCATTCACAATGCTTCATAGGATTGTAGTTCTTTCCCTCATGAATAATGATTAAGGCATATGTTAATGAGCTGTTGGTTGTGGCATCAAGACCACAGCATTCTCGCGCTGGCCCATTTTTCATCATAATGTTAAAAAACGTGAATGTATAAATGGTCTCTGTGAATTTACATACTTGTAAAAAAGAATATTTTCTCTATATTCTTCCAGGGAGGTGGTGGTCTGTCCTCTCTGCTGCCCCAGCCTAAAAATCTGGTGGTGAAGGAGACCGCGCGGCCCCTGCTGCCGCACACCCTAACCAAACGCCCTGGGTCAGATAAGCCGAAGGCGACCCCAGCAAAGTCCCAGGCTCTTTCTGGAAGCAGCCCATCTCCGTCCGCCATCAAAGCGGCTGCAAAGTCAGCGGCGCTGCAGCTAGCCAAACAAATGGCCGCGGATGAAGAGGGAAGTGATGATGAACTCGCTCCAGAGAACTACTTTTCCCTTCCGGAAAGCTCAGCACAGCCTGTGATGTCTCAAAACCTGCATTCTCAGCAGTACATTCCCTCTCTGCACCCTCCACCCAGTGTGGAGGACGCCCCACTGGACTTTGTTCCTAACGCAGACAGTCAGAGTAGGTCAGCCGGAGCCATGCAAGACTATGAGAGCGGAGAATATCAACATCAGTATCCCGCAAATCCACTGCCAGAGACTTCTCCACAGGTAAAACCTGTCATACCCCAGTATATTGCTTGTCATGTCAGCAGCTGATGTTTTATGCATGTGTTTGGCAGGATTACTATGGTGAAGGATATTACCAAGACCCGAACCCTGCAGCTGATGAGCAAGAGGATTCAGGATCCTCTTCATTGTTCAATGATGAAGCAGTGAGTTGTTTGTAGTATCTCTATTATCTCAGGGATGTGTTTGTTCTGTATTTATATGGATTATTTACATATTTTTCAAGCTGAAGTATGACCCACATAAATAGCTTGAATACAAAATTTGTTTATTCCACTTATAGACATAAATATTAGTATTGGAATTGTATTATCATTCTTTAAATAAAACAATAATCAATATTGTTGGTATTTCTCATTTCTAAACATTTTATAGTATTGACATGTTGCAGTAACATTGTAATTTAAATATAATGAAAAATATAATAATATTATATTAGATCATTTTATTTGTACGTACAATATTATTATTGCAATAGAATGTATTTCTTGGTTAATTACAGTATTGAATAAATAGTAATAAAGGTATCATTTAGAACACTAGGAACATTGACCTGTATTAGTATTAACACTGTTATTTTTAAGTACAGTTAGTGTATATTAGTGAGATTAATCGCACCAAAATAAGAAATTTTGTTCACATAATAAGTGGGTGTACTGTGTATATATATTATGTACGTAATATAAATACAAAACATCATGCTATGGTGGTATATATTTAAGAAAAAATACGTTGTTATATATTAAAATATATTTATAATATATGAATAAAATATATCCATGTAAATTTTCAAAATATATGCTGTATGTGTTTGTATTTATATATACACAATAAATATACACAATACACACACATATATAAACAAAAACTTAAAAAACAATATACTTTTTTTATTTTAGTGATTAAAAATGTAAATATGATTTATTAAATTCTCTCTTTTATTGTACATTATTGCAATAATATTTATAAATACTATATATTTCTTAGTAATAGTGATATATAGTGATAATAGTAATGCTATATATTTCCTTGTAATTTTGTAACTTTATTAATTTGAATTCATGTAATTTAAATAATAAAAATGTAATTAATCATAATTATTATTATTATTGTAATGTCATATTGAATGGGAACATTTTGTCCTTAGCTGATCAGATTTTTTTAATCCATAATACTAAACTTGAATGATGCTTCATATCATACATCTTATTGAGATTATCATTAATTTGCCTGGTGAATGCAAAAGAGGTGTAAAATTCTATATAGCGACCTACCAACCACTAAGAATGCTCTAGCAAGTATCTAGTGTTTCCCAGCATCATGACAGCAAGTTTTGGCATGACTGCGTCCTGGGTGATCGACGTTTTTTTCATTTTTATTTTGTGTTCCAGTTTCGGCGGCTACAGGGCAAACAGAATCGTGGAAGAGAAGAAATCAAGTTCCTGGAGATCAAAGGAGACGATCAGCTGAGTGGCAATAAGCAATGGCTGACAAAGAACATGACAGCAGAGGCAGAGCCCCGCAAGTCCTTCAGCAAGGTGAGCACCTCAAGTGTCCGTTTTCTGATGGCTGTTTGTTTGAAGGAGATAAATGAAAGAAAAAGTCTGACTTTTCCATCGCCTTTCCAGAAAAAAGGAGATCAGCCAACAGGACAACAGAGACGCAAGCACCAAATCACATATCTGATTCATCAGGCCAAGGAACGCGAGCTGGAACTCAAGAACAACTGGGCTGAAAACAAGTTAACTCGACGACAAACGCAAGCCAAGTATGGATTCTAATGGACTGGATATCAAGATGTTGTGCACACCTCTACCTAATGTCGAGCAGATTTTGTCAGAGACTGCAGCCAATACAGAAATGCCATCTTTTTGCCAGCATTTAGAGATGTAATACCAGTTTGTATTGTTTCGGAAAGGAGCTGAGGACTTTAAAACACTATTGGCTGCTATTATTATGCTTAAGATTGCTCCCAGTTGTCTACCTAATATTATCTTTCCATTTAAACTACATTGGGTTTTGGGTCACCTGTAACATAATAGTAGCTGTTGTTGGTTCACATGATTTATTTGTTTATTAAATGACTGGGATGTCATGACTTGGGAAGGTCTTGTCTTCCACACTGCCATCGTGAGCAGGTGCATATTATATATATATATATATTATATATCAAAAAGTGGAAACACTTTACAATAAGGTTCTTTATGTTAACATTGGTTCTTTTTATAGCATTTCTTCATTTTGGTCAGTGTTAATATAGAAATACTGTTTATTGTTAGTTGAAAATGCATTCATTACTGTTAATGTATACAAAATGTATACAATCTTATTGTAAAGTATTGCAAAACCTTGTAAAAAGTATTTGAGTGAATCTTCCTATCTTTTAGCTGCTTGTTTTCATATGAATGTTGATTCTTAAGCGTAGAACCATGAATAAAGAATAACAATTTCACTGCAACTGTAGAAAATATACTCCAATTTTCATTTTGTGTGTAAAAACACTTTTATGTGTGAAATAGTTCCTATATCACTGCCAGAAATAAAAATACATAAACCTGCGCACGATACACTTTCTTTACAGTATAATTTGACATTTACTCTATTTTTACATAGAGCTGCAGAAGATTAAAAGGACTTTAATGCTAAATGTCTCAAAATGTAGGAATGAGTTCAAGACACAAAACATTAAACTGAACAAGGATTTAATATTAATTGAATTTGGGTGTTTTACTCAACTTTAAAAAAAATGAAAAATGTCAGTTACTTGAATATGAACTTCATACTGATTTTTAGCCCATTTAAATGGCTTGGACTAGTAGTAAATACACCCAGCCGTTCCTGGAGGATGGAACATTGTGAAGGTCGAACTTGTAGAACTCTTTGAAAGTGATTTATTTAGATAAATCACCAGTATGTTAGAAAGATCTCTTGACAGGGCAGAAAAGTTTGTTCGGGTGGCCCCTTGATGCCAAAAAAATTGTTTTGCACTTTGACAACGTGCTCTTTCAGCCCTATCTGGACAGACTAACCATTTTCAAACAGATGCTTCCCATATCACATAACACACAGTGACAAGATGACCCAGTAAAAATGGCAGTGATTTTTTTGGTACTTCAGATCTCATTCTCAATAGAGAATGATTTTGTTGAGGTGGAACAAGACATGTCCAGCTGAAAACTATGCTGGAACGTTATGATGCTGTCAAGTTGATACAGACATTCTGAAGTGAGACGTCAACTCTGGGCTGTTCTGGAAGGAAAAGATACTTCTAAGTATATGCTATGTAATAGATCGCTACATAATCACTAATGAATGCATCATGTGCAGTGGTGTAAAAATGTAAATAATGTGAAGAGATGTAAATAATAGAATCATATCTCAATATACCCAAATGTGACCCTGGACCACAAAACCAGTCACAAGGGTCAATTTTTCGAAATTGACATTTATACAACATCTGAAAGATGAATAAATAAGCTTTCCATTGGTGTATGGTTTGTTAGGATAGGACAATATTTTGCCGAGATACAACTATTTGAATATCTGGAATCCGAGGGTGCAAAAAAATCTAAATATTGAGAAAATCGCCTTTAAAGTTGTCCAAATGAAGTTCTTAGCAATGCATATTACTAATCAAAAATTAGGTTTTTAATACATTTACAGTAGGGAATTTACTAAATATCTTCATGTTACATGATCTTTACTTAATATCCTAGTGACTAATTCCTAAGATCCACTAAGGTGGTTCTGTGCTCCAGGGTCACAAATAGCGGAAAGAAAAAAAAATCATAAAAGTAATACAGCAGTCAGAGTAGTGATTTAGGTTACTTGAAGTAGTTTTTGAATAATACTGTTATTTACAATACATAAAGTAATTATAGATTTTTAATAAATTAAATATAAGCTCTTCTCTCCAAAATGATGTACTTTGATGTTACAGGAATTTTTTTTATATAAAAATGTATAAATACAGAATATTTATAAACCCAAAAACAAGTGGACAGTGATATAGCAATGTGGGTAAGAATGTAACATCCCATCCTGAAATGTTTCAAACAAAAAAAAATGTAAAGGCAAAGAACATCGTATATCATGCAGTAAATTGCCATTTTTTTATTTGTTTGACTACACTTCATTTCCCTGTTCTAAGTGAGAATTGACATAGTGTGATGAAGATCATGTTAATTTATTTCAAAAATGTTGCACTTTGCCTCTTTAGGACAAGTTTGAAAAATAAGAAAAACAGACCACACGAAAAGAAATAAACGAAAATCATTTTATTTGTACAAATTCCTTGTGTATATTCTCCAAGTTGTTTCCTGCAAAGCATTTTAGTGAAGAAAACACTACTCTGAATCTGACTGCTCTTGCTTTTCCTGTTTCTTCATCAGCAGCCGTTGACTGGGCTCCACAAACGGCACCACAGACATGGGCACCCTGACTGTGTCCACTCCGTTCACCTGAGAGAGGAAAAAACAACTTTCAGATAAGCAATGAATTAATTATATGAGAGCATTTGAGCTAAATTATCATAAAACTGTATTTTAAAGTAAATGTACTTACTGTGACATTACACCAGTACTCTCCAAGACCTGTGATTGGTTCTTCTGGAAGAGTCAAGGCATGTGTCGGCACAACCACACCGAGCTGTGGACAGAAAGACAGCAAATTGTAAAAACATAACATAATAAAACACTGCATTGGATTATGTGAACAATGTGGGTCTGCATTATTTTTATACGCGCATATACACTTGTGTGTGTGTGTGTATATACACAGTGCCTTGAAAAGGTTTTTGCCCCCTTCCCGGTTTTTTTTTTTGTTGCATATTTGTCACACTTAAAAGATTCGGATCATCAAACTAATTTTAATATTACACAAAGATAAAGCAAGTAAATACAAAATGCAGGTTTTAAATGATTTCTTTTATTTAGGGAAAAAAGCTGTCCAAACCTACCTGGCCCTACGTGAAAAATTAATTCAAATGTTAAATCATAAAAGAACTGTGATTAACCACATTATTTTAGAAAGCGGAGTTAAATTTCACTAGCCACACCCAGGCCTGATTACTGCCAGACCTGTTGAATCAAGAAATCACTTAAATAGACCCTGTCTGACAAAGCGAAGCATGCTTAAATAGCAACACATTATGCCACGATCTAAAGAAATTCAAGAACAGATGAGAAACAAAATAGATTTGGAAAAGGTTATAAAGCCATTTCTAAGGCTTTTGTACTCCAGCGAACCACGGTCAGAGCCATTATCCACAAATGGAGAAAACTTGGAACAGTGGTGAACATTCCCAGGAGTGGCCGACCAACCAAAATTACTCCAAGAGCACAATGACGACTCATCCAGGAGGTCATAGAAGAACCCAGAAAAACATCTAAAGAACTGCAGGCCTCATTTGCCTCAATTAAGGTCAGTGTTCATTATTCAACAATAAGAAAGAGACTGGGCGAAAACGGCATTCCATGGGAGAGTTCCAAGGCAAAAGCTATTGCTGACCAAAAAGAACACAAAGGGTCGTCTCAGATTTGCTAAAAAATATCTTGATTATCCCCAATACTTTTGGGCAAATTATTCTGTGGACTGATGCGACAAAAGTTGAACTTTTTTGGAAGGTGTGCATCCTATTACATCTGGCGTAAAACCAACACAGCATTTCATAAAAAGAACATCATACCAACAGTCAAACATGCTGGTGGTAATGTGATGGTCTGGGGCTGCCAAATTGACGGAACCATGAATCTGCTTCTATCAGAAAACATGAAGGAGACTGTACCGGGCCGTCCGTTTTTTGTTTTGAGCTCAAGTGACTGGGTATTGTAGAACGACACTGAATGATCCCAACACACCAGCAAGTGCACCTATCGGAAATGGCTCAAAGAAAAAATCTAAATTAAGGTTTTGGAGCGGCCACAGTCAAAGTCTGGGTCCATTAAATCCTGATTGAGATGTTGTGGCCCGAATGACTTAAACTGCGCTCGAAAAAATCCTCCAATGTGGCTGAATTAATACAATTCTGCAAAGAAGAGTGGGTCAAAATTCCTCCACAGCGATGTGAAAGACTCATTGCAGTTATCGCAAGCGCTTGATTGCAGTTGTTGCTACAAAGGGTGGCACAACCAGTTATTAGATGTAGGGGGCAATTACTTTTTCACATAGAGCCAGGCAGGTTTGGACAGCTTTTTCCCCTTAAAAAATGAAATCATAATTTAAAAACTGCATTTAGTATTTACTTGCATTATCTTTGTGCAACGGCAATATTAAAAAATTTGTTGTGTGCGTGCACAAAAAAACAACACCCTCTCTCTCTCTATCGACATATCTAGATATATAGTATTGTGTTGTTTCTGGTTATTAAATTTTATGCTTTTAAGATTCTGAGTTGACAAAATTACTGCTTCCAATATACTTCCCTTTTTCTATCTTACCCGTCTAAGAAACTGTCTGCAAACGATCTCCTTAGTGAGTGAGTACTGAACTGAAGTGTGCATGGGAACTTCAAGCTGAGTTTTCTTCAAGAATTCAACAGTCTGTAACATGAACACAAAGACTAAATTAAGCAGCTCATGTGGAAACCAATATCAAAATATTAAACATGCAATTTTGTAGTCAAATACACAACAGCTTACATATATATTGTTTTATAGTCTAAAACACACAAGTTAACTCACTAGCTGTCCTGTGCGTGTCTGGACTCTGTCCTCGGGTCGTCCCTCCCGAAGTAGCTACAGGAAAAAAAGCCAACTGTGAACACTTGAAATGATGTTAATGATGTTCACACAAAACTTAAAATTTGCTTAAAATGTACTCATCCTCAGGCCATCCAAGATGTATATGAGTTTCTTCATCAAAACAGATTTGGAGAAATTCAGCATTGCGTCACTTGCTCACCGAAGGATCCTCCGCATTGAATGGGTGCCGTCAGAATGAGAGTCTAAACATCTGATAAAAACATCACAATAATCCACATGACTCCAGTCCATCAGTTAATGCTTTGGTAATTCTACATGTTTGTAATAAATCATCATTAAGATGTTTTCAAACTGTTACTTGAAGCAGTTTTTTCACTTCACAAGACATTAACAATGTTTAATGTAACTAGGATTATTGCTGTGTTTTTATCAGCTGTTTGGACTCATTCTGACGGCACCCATTCACTGCAGAGGATCCATTGGTGAGCAAGTGATGTAATACTAAATTTCTCCATATCTGTTCCGATGCAGAAACAAACTCATTAACATCTTGGATGGCTGGAGTACATTTTCAGCAAATTTTCATTTTTTAGTGAACTATTTCTTTAATGACAAATGAATTGATTTGAAGATGAAACTAACCCTTATTTCCTCTGCAAACATGTCTTTATTTTCTTGTGATGGATAGACAGCCAGACCTTGGGGTAGCAGTTTGTTGCGGCCCACTGATTTTTTCACAAAAACTGTCGCGCCTCGTCCACCAAGCTCTGTAAAATAAATATTTACGTCAAAAAAAAACCCAGTTCTGAAATCATACTTAATTTTTTGTGAGGCAAAAGCACTCACTGGGCACCGTCTGAGTGAGGATGAGCTCCATTTTGTCCTGGGGTTTGTGTTTTGTGTCGTCAAGCAAGCGGTACACTCTGTGTCGCCGGGGATGTAGTTTGGGTGGCTTCCCCTCTTTTGATAAAGGAACCTTCCAACAGCGTTCAACAATAGCTGTATTCTGGAATAAGATTAAATTAATAATTGCTTAGAAAAACATCAAAAGGTGTAGATGCTTTTTCACCTCAATGTCCAGTCCCAAGCAATTTCAGTGAAGCCTATATATAGCCATATATAGTATATATTATATATTATATTATTAGATATATATATAATAGATATATATACGTACAGACAATACATCCATCTATACATGTTCTATCCATTATTATATCTATAATATTATATCCACACAAACACTACACCAAGTATATGTATGGATCTGTTTTAAGTCATCAATCATTTAGAGATCATAAAAAATTATCTTATTTGCAACTTGGCAAGACGACGTCACAATAATAACAGTCAGAAGAAATAATGTATTCTTAATTGCAAAACAGCACTATGATTGCTATTGCGTTTTTACTTTAGATCAGTTGTTTTCCTGCCGCTCACCTTGCATGCTGTTTGTGACAGATTCTGTATGCGACTCGAGGAAGAGTTTAGATTTGTAAGATTCCAGCAGCTTTGAAGGACAAACCTTGTTGATGCGACCGCCCACATGCTACTACAGACCTGAAGATAGCAAGATAATGAATGTAACTTTAGTGGGAAAATATTAAACATAGCCACCAACCGTAACATAGCATAAATACTCTGTCAAAATTCACATATATTTCAGCATTTATGTCTCATAAACTGTCATTGCATTCTCCAAGCACATGAAATCAACGCGATGGGATGTTACAGGACCCCTAGAAGGGTGGTTGTTTATTTTGCCTGACAAAAATATCAGAACGTCAATTTGTTTAACGAGTCGAATTTGCTTTAATACACCAATATAGTACAACACGCTTGTTTTCCAAATTGTTGCATTATATTATAAACAAACAAATTTTTTTTTAATATGTATACAAATATTTATAAATTACTCTGTTTCAAAATAAAAGAACTGGCTCAATAAAAGTCTCTTCTATAGCGGCTACATGCATTTACTGTGAAACATGTTTGACCTGGTTGTGTTTTTCAAAAAAAAAAAAAAAAAAATACCTCCATGGACCACAGCCTGTGAAATGGGTAAGTTTTAAATTGCTTTATTGATTTGTAAAGAATATAAATCAACAAAACACTGGCTTTACTCCGCATCAAAATCTTATAAAACATGTAAAATGGCAGACTACAAAACAAATCGAGAATGTATAAAATGTATTCACATGCACTGATTCAATTTCACTACCTTAAGTACTATTTGAAAAATAATTTTGGTCAACAAGAGAGTAAAAAACAGCAGGGGAAAGACCCAACAGATTGTATAAAATGATATGCAATGTATATGCAGTTTACATTTCAATACACTTTAGTGGCATATGATGGAATCATATGACAAAGTACAAACAAATTACATTGAGAGAACACTCAGAAGTTCTTTTCAGAATCGTGGTAATTACACTGAAAAAGAAATATTAATATAACTGCAAATTGTACTGTTAGTAATGGGCGTCTTTCCCAAAATGTTCATTGTCATTTCACAAAATACATGGTCTCAAATGAATAAATAATTTGTAGTGATCTTGCACATTATGAAAGTTTAAAGAAAGGGGGCTTTAGGTTTCAGTGATTCAGCTGCATTTTGACAATAAACTCTGTGGGTGCATAGTTTATTGAACTATACTTTCTTTCTTCTTATGTCATGTAAAGAACTGTAATACAGTCTGTCTATATGACCATTTTTATAATACCAGCCTATAAGCTTCCAGGGCTTTAAATGAATAATTAAGACAGTTCTGCAGTTAAACTACTACAATGGAAAACAAATAATTACAATTAGCCCTTAAAAGTACATTTTCAGATCTGTCTGGCTAATGCCAATCATTGATGTTTCTCACCATGCACATCCTACATTAAGCATCATTGTGATGTTAGTATCAAGATTTAGCAGCTAGCCTTTTAAAAATCAGTTCAAGGAGAAAGCGGTGACACTTTGATGTTTCTTCTGATCTAAAATGATCATATGGTAGTCCCTAATACTGAAACAAATGGCTGGGATAAAACATTAACAATCAAGTTTACAACATCACTTCACCCAGTAACACATTATGATCAGTTATAATACAGTTATTTATGATGATGGAATAAGAATGTGATTACATTTTTAAATATTTGATTGTATATTTATGATTTCAACTAATTTATAAGCATAGTACAGGCTATAAGGACCATTTTGAGTTGGGAAACCAACAAGTGTCTATAAGACGCAATACATGGTTTTATTTCCTGTTGCACTGAATCAAGCAACCTATTGCAAAGCATTGCTCATCTTGAAGTAATAGTTCTCTCAAAAATGCAAATTTGCTTAGAATTTAATCACTCTCCAATCATCCAAGAAGTAGAAGAGCTTATTTCTTCATCAGAACAGATTTGGAGGAATGTAGCATTGCATCACTTGCTCACCAATGGATCCTCTGCAGTGAATGGGTGCCGTCAGAATGAGAGTCCAAACAGCTGATAAAAAACATCACAATAATTCACAAGCAATCCACACGACTCCGGTCCATCAATTACCGTCTTGTGAAGTGAAAAACTGCATGTTTGCAAGGAACAAATCCATCATCAAGGTGATTTAACTTTAAAATGTTGCTTCTGACCAAAATATGGGTCCATAATCCATAATAACACTTCCTCCAGAATAAAACAATTCCATCTCCTGTTGTCCTCTCATATGAAAAAGCACTGGCATATTTATTTAGAACCGTTATGGCTTGTAAACTGTGCTTGATTTGTGCATATTTCTCTCCTGATTCAGACGGGATGACTTGTTCACTGAAGAGACATCAATATTATGGACATTATAGATTATTTGTGGATTATTGTGATGCTTTTATCAGCTCTTTGGACTCTTTCTGACGGCACCCATTCACTGCAGAGGCTCCATTGGTGATGCTAAATTTCTCCAAATCTGTTCTGATATAGAAACAAACTCATCTACATCTTGAATAGCTTGAGGGTTAGTACATTATCAGCCAAATTTTCATTTTTGGGTGAACTATTCCTTTAACACAAATTCGATCTGCACTTGTATGCGTATATGCTAATAAATGTTCACAAAAGCTTTCAGAAAGGAGGTAGAAATAAAGTGTTGCCTTGAGCATGATTGCTCTACAATCACAAAAGTAACAGAAGGCAATGTAATGAGTGCACAGATTCAGTTTTTCTATGTAAGAAGGCGGCTGGAGGAATCCTGAGCCAGGATTTCTCACCAGTGACAGTGTGTAAGAAAATCTGACCTTTGTATTATAAAAACATTGTGAGGTTGCTTCCTTAGCAAACATTTATGCTAAGGCAATTGGCTCTAGTGGAAAAGTTGAGTTAACTTAAAAGTACTGTATAAATGTGCGTTTACATAAACATACTTAAGATTAACATTACAAAGCAAAGGTTTGTATATTCCCCAAAAGCACATGTGTAGCAAATAAATGAGCAAGGCTATTATGTGAATGTAAATGCAGACTATTGAAAACCAACTGTCTCCACGATGCTCATTTAGCTTATAAGGTGACTTGTGAACACCAAATGTATGTATCTCAAGGAAAGTCGCGAATAGGCAGTGATTTGGCGAATTAGCTTTAAAAAAAAGCAGCGCCCACATGTAATAGGATTCTGCAAAGAAGGCCTCAAAATGGATTTTCCCGACATATTAGGTCCATGTGCCAGTACAGTCAAACGATAACACTGGAGGATAATACTGGTATAGTAATAATAGCAATATAGAGCTTAATTCTGTTCAAGTTTAAAATGCCTTACATGTTCAAATCAAAAAGACAGAAACGTATAATTCATCGTCGTTTTTGTCTGTGGAATTATTCAAAATGCTGATTCTTTGACGACTCCTCACACACAAGTTAAAAAAGACCGTTTTGAGTTTTGGAGTGCTATCTGGTACAATCATACGCCACGTCTGACACGTCTTCATACTCTTCAGCATGTGCAGGGCAGAGTTGTAGTGTTTGACCCACCTAGCTGCCCCACTGCCATTAGCAGAATGTCTTTCTTTTCTTTATAAAAGCGCAGCTCCCGTCCTGCCAGACGGGCCTCTTCCAGCTCGCGCTCGGTGGCGGCCATCTCTCGATTGATGGTACTGGATAAAACGTGTTCTCGACTGACCCAGTCAGCGGCCATTTGTGTACGCATATCATCGTCTAGCGCTCGGTGGGAGTAATGAGCAAGCACTTCCTGTTTACAAAAAAGGCTGATTGTTATACACAACATAGACAGGTCAGTGAAACATATTAATGGGCCAAATAAATATTTACAAGAAACTAACAAGGGAATAATAACAAATAAAAAAGAACATAGTATATATATTAAATACTTTTCTTGTTTTTTTTTTTGTGCCAAAATGCACTTATTTGAGTTGATGAAATTTTTGCCAGCATATTTTTTCTATTATTGGCGATACTATTATAGTTATTTTAATAATATTTTCAATTAATTTTAGTATTACTTTTTCCATTTTCATTTTAGTTAAAGTTTTAGCACTTGTTTGTGTTTTTGTCATTTTTATTAAAAAAATGTAATGTCTATTTTTTTAATTTATTTTTATTTAGTTTCAGGTATATAGTATATCCGAGGCTTTTTGATTGTGTTAACCCCCCCCGAAGAAAGAAGACCGGTGGACAAGATAAATAAAATTATAAATGTCACCTTGGAAACTAGCTTTTTTATTTTTGTTTATTTTATTAAACTTTGTTTTTTTCAAGTAACTATTTATTTATTTATTGCATTTTGCAGCATCTCTCTGATCCTAAATCTGTCAGGAACAGTATAAAGTTTGGTGGACTTTCCCACATTTCATTACTTTCCTATTATTAGGAAAAATAGTTTCTATGCTACTTCTTTCTTTTTATTTCACTGTGACTAGTCAGCCAAGTTTCTGAACTCAGAATAGTTGTTGTTGCCATGTAAACGTGGTCGATCATGTCAGAATAGTTTTAATGAATGGTATTTTTGGAGTGAGGAGGAAGTTTTGAGATCTGAAAGTTACGGCATGTTTTTACAAAGTGGAGTAAACTGTTTTATTTCAAAAGATGAAGGCACATATCACTCCTCATGATATGACTCTTATGTATTACTGAAAATAGTATATTTGTCTTTACCTGACGAGAGCATTGCCTTTCTCTCATGGCTTTCAGACTACCATTCCAATGGAGAAGCTGGAAAACTGTCATCAGTTCCTATGAAAAAGGTTAAAAATTAAAATCCACATGTACAGTTACTCACAACTTTTCATATAGTCCAATAATGATCTCACTTACCTGGAACTCTAGCATAGATTTCCCCTTATTAGACTCTAACATGAACCGAAAAGCACCGATGCCTGTACTAGGGTTATCAGCTTCTTCTCTGTTTCCCTACAGTAAATACAAATGAGTAAAGGTCAACAATGTCAACAATACACTGTTGTTCAAAGGTTCTGGGTTTGATTTGAGAGAAATTAGTTTTACTTTCATTCAGCAAGGATTGCATTAAATTGATCAAAAGTGACAGTAAAGGCATTTATATTTTTACAAAGCTTAAAGGGATAGTTCACCAAAAAAAAATGAAAATTCTGTCATTAATTACTCACCCTCATGTCGTTCCAAACCTGTAAGACCTTCATTCATCTTCGGAACACAAATTAAGATATTTTTGATGCATTCCGAGAGCTCTCTGACCTCCCATAGACAGCAAGAATCCTTACACGATCAAGGCTCAGAAACGTAGCAAGGAGATCGCTAAAATAATCCATGTGACATCAGTGGTTCAACTGTAATGTTATAAAGCTATGAGAATAATTTGAAACCCTCTTCAGATGGGTGCAAGAAAAACAGAAACAATGGCTTTATTCAACAATTTTTCTCCTCCGCGTCAACCTATAGCGCCCTTTTGGAGAGTTTCACATACATAAACACAAACACATACATATATATTCTCGTAGCTTCGTAAAATTACGATTGAACCACTGATGTCACATGGAAAGTTTTAGCGATCTCCTTGCTACGTTTACTGAACTTTTTGTAGTTGGTTAGGTAATTACATTGCTGTCTATGGGAGGTCAGAGAGCTCTCGGAATGCATCAAAAATATCTTAATTTGTGTTCTGAAGATGAACGAAGGTCTTACGGGTTTGGAACGACATGAGGATGAATAATTAATGACAGAGTTTTCATTTTTTGGGTAAACTATCCCTTTAAAAGCTTCAGTGCTCATTCATTGTAACAGCATGGTCTTCACCAGAAGAAATAAAAGAGTAAATGAAGCAAGAACTTCAATTTTTGGGTGATCTCTTAACTGGAACAAAAATCCACTCAAAAAATGAGATAACTCACATTAAAGGAGGCTAGAGCCTCACACACACTCTTCTCTATGAACTCATCTGTGATGCGTCGAGATGGATGCTCATTGAAAACAGAATTCATTAGGGCTATTTTAGCCGCGCTCCGTCTTGCTTCAGCTTTGGTCGGGCAGAACTGAGAAGATCAAAGATGCTATTTAACCACACTGTAATCGAATCCTGAAGATGCTCACAGAATTAATTTCCAAGAGATCCTCAAGAGAAAACATTAGGCAGAAAATACGCAGACACAGATGGCAACCAAAACACAATTATTTATTTCTGAAGATCTGAAGTTCCAAGACAAATGCATTGGAAAATGTAAAGAGAATATTGCTTGCCTGAAAACTCCCGAAGCAACTTCCCCCAGGGAGACTGACGTAGCAGATGTAAGGGGGGTTATTGGATGGGACCATCTCATAGACGACAAGAGCCCCGTTCCTCAGGTCAGCACCTCGTGACTGCTTCATCTGCCAGAACTCCTGCAAGGCCTCCACGACATTCACTGTGGGAATAAGACCATCAGATCAGAGTATACAACACCATTCTAGTTTATTTTAAGACTCATGAGTTCAAATGTGGCTTGAAACCAGCAGTCACATTTCACATATCATCAAACACCTGATATCATGCACTAATTCTTCAGTTTTGCTAATTCTATTCAAGTTGAAGAAACTTAAAGACCCTCGGTGGTGAAAATCAAGTTTTTAACTTTGTTTAATTGTCTGTCTGGTGTTTTTAATATGCCTAGAGAGAGTTCACCCAAAAGTGAAAATTCTGTCATCATTTACTCACCTCAAGTGGTGTCCAACCTACAATGGGACTGGTAACTGTTCGGTTCAAAATATCTTCTTGTGTGTTCAACAGAAGAAAGCCATCATACAGTGTGGGAAACCAATTTGATGAGCAATCTTTCACAAAACAACGTTCATAAATTCATCTTTCACTATGCCCTGGTCAGTAAATGAAAAAAAGACCCAATGACTACTGAATGGCTGATTTAAAGGAAGCTTGTTGTTGTGGAATTGCTTAGATACTAGTTTCTAACAGGAAATAAGGGTGGTGTATTTGGACAGGAGTAATGTGAAAATCACCACAGCCGCACGTAAACTCAAGCACAAATAGAGTATTTTTTTTTTTTAGTGTTTTTCTTATTAGTCTGTTAATAAATTAATGTTGTGGAAAAGTTCATTTATTTTTAGTAATTCAACTCAAATTGTGAAACTGTGTATTAAATAAATTCAATGCACACAGAACGAAGTAGTTTAAGTCTTTGGTTCTTTTACTTGTGATGATTTTGGCTCACATTTAAACAAAAACCCACCAATTCACAACAAATCAGAATACTTCATAAGACCAATTAAAAAAAAACATTTTTAGTGAATTGATGGCATGTTCATTTACTGTACATGTACTCAAAACTTGGTAGTGGCTCCTTTTGCTTTAATCACTGCCTCAATTCAGCGTGGCATGGAAGTGATCAGTTTGTGGCACTACTGAGGTGGTATGGAAGCCCAGGTTTCTTTGAAAGTGGCCTTCAGCTCATCTGCATTTTTGGTCTCTTATTTCTCATTTTCCTCTTGACAATACCAAATAGATTCTCTATGGGGTTCCGGTCTGGAGAGTTTGCTGGCCAGTCAAGCACCCCAACACCATGGTCATTTAACCAACTATTGATGATTTTGGCAGTGTGGGCAGGTGCCAAAACCTGCTGGAAAATTAAATCAGCATCTTCAAAAAGCTGGTCAGCAGAAGGAAAACATGAAGTGCTCCAAAATTTCTTGGTAAACGTGTGTAGTGACTTTGGTTTTCAAAAAACACAATGGATCAACACCAGTAGATGACATTGCACCCCAAATCATCAGTGACTGTGGAAACTTAACACTGGACTTCACGCAACTTGGGCTATGAGCTTCTCCACCTTCCTCCAGACTCTAGGACCTTGAAATGAAATACAAAACTTGCTCTCATCTGAAAAGAGGACGTTGGACTACTGGGCAACAGTCCAGTTCTTCTTCTCTTTAGTCCAGGTAAGACGCCTCTGACGTTGTCGGTGGTTCAGGAGTGGCTTAACAAGAGAAATACAACAACTGTAGCCAAATTCCTACGTCTGTGTGTGGTGGCTCTTGATAACTTGACCCCAGCCTCAGTCCATTCCTAGTAAAGTTCACTCAAATTCTTGAATCGCCGATGTTGCGATTGGACAATCTCATAAGGCTCGCGGTCTCTCTCGGTGGTTGTGCTTTTTCTTCACACTTTGTCTTCCACTCCACTTTCTGTTAACATGAGTGGATACAGCGACTCAACTTTGGGAACAGCCAGTTTCTTTGGCAAGAAGTTTGGGGCTTACCCGCCTTGGTGAAAGGGAGAGACACTGATGTGTACTTCTGGACGAGAACAATCCACGATCAGAGTGAGAGCAGCCGGTCGCTTTCCAATGATGTGTTAGCTCGTGAACCGAGAACCTGAGGAGCCCACACTTATGAAAGACGGGTCAGGAAAATCGTCCGAGGGGAACCCTGTTGAGACCAGGCTGAGTATGGAGGTTGATTAGAAGCGTCGAGGTATCGGGCATTTCCTCGTATGAGAGGTAATACACGAGTTTCACAATTTGAGTTGAATTACTGAAATAAATGAACTTTTCCACGACATTCTAATTTATTGAGATGCACCTGTAAAGGTCTGTCTTCTGCAAATGAAAGCTAAGCTTCTTGGAGGTTGCATTCAGACGGTCTGAGGTGTCTAGGAGCTAGATTAAAACACTTAGCCTGCCTCTAAAGAACACTGGCAACAGTCTATCCGACAATAATCCATTTAATGTAATTAGGTCAGCATGTCAGGGGGCTCAATCGGAGTGCTCAAATCGAATGTTTATACACACTTACGGTGCTGCCAAATGCTGTCTAGTTAGGGATCTGCATGAGTGCATCTCATGAAGAACATGTCTGGGTAATATATTGAAAATCAAAAGAAAACAATATATTCCAAGAAAATGTAATTTTTTTTTTTTTTTTACTCTGTGACTTTCATAACAAAACAGCAGTGCCTTTCTGTGTATTGTCTGTTTTTTTTTCTTTTTTTTTTTTTAATGATCTTAATTTATGAAATTTCAATCTCCCTCTTTAATGGTTCTAAATATAGGCTTAATACAAAATGTTTTTTTTCTAATCATTTTGGAATGAAATGACATTCAAAACTCAGTTACTGCTGAGACACCGCCAGAGGTTATGTTTTATGAATTAAATTCCATTTTTGACGCAAATTCGTGAGAAGTTTCAATACTCATTTCTGAATGTGTTTGTTGGAAATATCTTGCATGTGGGTCAATTAAGTGGCACATTTCTTGTCAAGATCTAGTCTATTAAATAATTCAAAAAGTCATAAAAAAATGCAATTGGAGCTCCCGTATAAGGCCGAATTCAGAAGCGGATGAGAAGTCTTCCTCTGATTATAAGTGTTTAATTCTGAAATAAAAAATATATTAAAGTCACAATGTGTATTCAATAACATGATTATAGATAATATAGATATATATATATATATATATAAATTATTTGTAAAAACCTAGATGATAGATAGAATAGTTAATACCCTATTGTAAAATTTTTAAGAAGTGTCAGTTTAATTCAGTTCAAAAAAAAAAAATTACGTAACCCAAGAAAACCTGAATGATCTTAATTATCAAAAACTAATTTGTGAAAAATAAAGATTTGTCTCTCATGCGTGTGTGATATTTTATTTTAATTGTTATATGAATCTGTCTTAGAACTACTTTTTAAATATGCCATTCGATGATTCGGTGATTAATAAAAAAATAAACTCAAATGTATCAAATTGAATAGTTTGAAACCGTTTCGAATACAGTTCTAATCACTTTTACATTTACATTTTACTTGTTTTCAAAAATATATATCATTTTTTATCATTGCCCCTTATGCTTTTGTCTCCATGTGCAACAATGTCAATGTTCACCCCACATACCCATGACGTATCCTTGGTGGGTTGGCAAAGCTCGACCAAGCGTCCACGGCCTCTTCAGAACCGCAGGGGTGTAGGTTGGACCAGACAAGACCGCCGACATGTCTACCGCACCGACCCCGCTGCCCATGATACGGACCGAGGCTGTGGAGCTGGAGGGGCGGGGTGGGTGGACGGCTTTTTTTTTTTTTTTTTGGGGGCCCGGGGAGCAGCACCGAGCGTGGGAACCCGGAGCCGGGGATTATGTAGTTGCCGGTTACACCGGGCGAAGGACGCAGGTACCGGTCGCGCTCGCTCCGTATCCGATACCGGGCTGTAAGCGCTGATGGCGAAGAGACTCCATTGTCTCGAAAAGTGATGCAAAAGAAACCAACACAAAGGGAACGACTGCCAGAAACGATTGCAAAGCCGATTAAAGATGCATATGACAAACATAAAAGTGTTTCTCGAAGGTATGAGCTTTGTTAAGCTGATTGGACAAAAATGGTATTTACTGTTTGGGGCGTAAAACTGCCATAGGGAGGAAAAAGGAGCAGCATATGCTTGTGTTTGACCAATAGATGGATTCACGCTGTGTGACGTGGCACGTCCGGCCAAACCTTCCCAAATGCACAAATCTCAAAAAAAGCACAAATCTCTGTAACCAAATCAATCTAAACATCGCCGTTTTCAAATATTTGCTGTACATGTTTATGCATATTTGTGTAGCCTAAATAAAGCCCACTTTACAAATCTCACACGAACAAAGATACTAAAATAGAAAACTAGAGCCATTGAGAACAGCTACTACTAAACATGACAAGATGGTCTACTTCTTAGGGCAAGAGACCACAGATGAATAGATACAAATATGAACTAATTGATATCACCACTTCCCCAGTTGATTAATCACAGCACATAAAGACAATTTTTTTTGTAGGCCTATATACACGTTTTGTAAAAAGTTGTTTGAATATGCAAATGCTGCACTATCAAATTAAAAATGCACTTTTCTTTAATCTTCCGTAATAAAAAAAATCCGACATTTTGATGTCTCATAAAGGCCTCATTGTTTTATAGAAATAAAGAGCTGCACTTTTTCTAGAGTTCAGAATAGCATAAGCGTTGGATGAAGCAAATTGTTTCATTTTGCTGAACTAGATGGGATTTGGATATGTTCATTCACCATTTTGAGAAAACTGCCTTTAAAGATATGTATTGTAACTGAAATGTAAATATGCAAATGAATGCAATAGGCTAGATGTGTAATAAAAGAAACACTTAATGTTTTTTGCTACTAGTCTGAAGAAAGACATGTTATGAAAGCAAAGTAGCTTAAAATCTTAAAATTTTTTCATGTGTGCACAAATGTGTGTTTTTGCCTAGTGTCTTGTAGCCTATATGCAACAACAGCAATAGCCTACAACATATCAGATATTCAGCCGTTGAGTCTGGTTAACAAAACGTGCCATGATAATAATATGTTGTTATTGTTTTGTCAAGTATTTTGGAATAGCATTGGAGTTGGAGGAGTGACCTATGAATTAATAATTTGTTTTTTATTGTTACGAGTGTTAAATGACAGCTCTGGCATCGATTGAATCAGCAGGTTCTCTCTCTTTTTAATTTGATGTATATATTATACATGTTTATACATGTATAATATAAATCCTCTGTGACAATAGCACTCTTTGTACTTGATGTAAATTTATGTGATCCATTAAAAATGAGTCAGTTGCTTCCTTCTAATCTTTCATGTTTCTCTGTTTAAGCCTGTGAGTGTGTTGCCATTTTTTCTTTCATTCCCTTGGAGCACTACTGATGAAAATTTGTGTTGAGCTAAAGTCTCAAGGGTGATCATATGTCTACCATCTCCTTCTGCATGGTTTATAACAAGCTGCTCTTTGCTGTCAAATAAGTAAGATTGAAATATAAAACTGGCAAGGGCTCTGGAAAGTTCACTGAAAGTATGCACAAAGAAACGGCACAAAGCACTTGAAATGAGCTGCAGTGATTACTCATCGTTCTGTGGTTCCTCAATGATCCAGCTGCCTGCATTGAAAAAGTTCCCTCTGTAATGGCAGTAGAACATTCTGGAAGTCTTATGGTCACCATATGCTAAAAAGGAACACTACTGAGGAGGCCTGGCTGAATGTTGCTGTTATGAATAGAAGATCCAGACATAATACAATATATAGAACAAATAATACAATATTAATGTTTTTGACAGTAGTGACCCCAAAAATTATTCAGACACTTAAGCTACACCTAAAATAGTTTATTAGGCCTTAGTTTATTTATTAGTTTATTAATTCATAGTTTAATTAGTTAGGACAAATATCAACCAGTGGGATTTGTTCTGAAAACAAATGATGCACCCTTTGCTTATAACTATAACTTTATGTATCATTTTACAATAAATATTTACAAATATTTGCCATCGTTGATGGCAACACTTTTTTTTTCTGTCTCTCGTAGGCGCTTCTGCTTCATATGAAGCTTTGAAACATTTATGACTTGCCAAGTCACATCATGCTCTTGTTTCGAAACACTTTTCGAAACATTCTAAAATCCCCCGTTCACTGCTGATGGCGTTGATCTGGTGAACCCATGAACAGTGTCAAATATTTAACTGATCTCGATTCAGTTTTACAATTCCAGTTATTTATTTATTATAATCCATAATAAAAGAACACCGATTTTACAGACCCTTCATATTTAATGGCATTATATTATTTGTAAATTACATTTAAAGGCACAATATGTAAGATTTTATTATTAAAATATCCAAAAACCACTAGAACAGTGTTATATATTTTGCTGACTTGTGTACTTACATTATCCTAAATGTTTCGAAGAATGTTTCAATTTTAACTAGTGACACGGACCGTGTCCGTGTTATTGTGTCGCCTGCCAATGACGTCATAACCCCTCCATTTCCGGTTTTGTTTTGTAGAAAACATGGAAACACCAAAGACGCTTTAATATGTTGTGCGTTTTAATCGACCGGTGACGACCGCACAGAGTAGTATTATAACAGAACTTTCAAATGTATTAGTATGATAAAACAGCGCTGCTTTACACCACACACGCACGACCGGAAGCAGCGGAATTACGACTACTGTGGCATATTAAAAGCTCCGCTGCTTTCGAGGCGTGTGTCACGCTCGTTCAGCGGCCTCGTTTCGCTTCGACGCCTTTCAGCCAATCCTGCTTCATTCTACTACGTTAATAACTCATTAGCTCATCCATGAACATGATTGCTGCCCGAGTCCCGTCGGATTGCATCAACTGTGGGGATGAAGACAACAACTAACGGGAGGGTCCCCCCCCCCACACTCAGTCCAGCTGGCATAACTACGCCTTTGTCCTTATTTGTTTATTTTGAATACGCACCCTCCAGCGGCGAAAAATACATATTGTGCCTTTAATACTAAAACTTTTGTGAAATTTTTGGCTTTGATGCATTTGCAACTTTTTGAACAGCTGGTGCCGCTATGTGTTATTTTGTACGCTTGGAAACATTGAGTGACTATTGCAAAGCAATTTGTTCAAGATTCAAGTGGCGTTATTGGTTTGGAAAAAGGCTTTGCATTGCCGAACACTGGTAAAATAAAAAACATCAAAATAAATAAATGAAATACATGAATAAATAAATAAAAAATAAAAAGAGAAGGAAAAAGAAAAGGTAAAAAAAAACAAATTGATTCAGTTGATTCTGAATTCAAAGCTATATTCAAAAGCATATTTTGTCTCAGTCACTTATGACTGTAATGAAATTACCCAGAGGACTTCAGTAATACCAAAAAAGGACTTTGGTAATACACAGTTGTTGTAATATTGTTGCAGTGTTTTGTACATTGCAATGGAATGTTTTTCTTAGTGAAGCTTTAAGATAACATGCAGGTTCAATTGAATCCAAACCTAAACTTCACCCCTGATTACCTGTCAGTTTTTTGTGGTAATGACTTGCCGATTATACACTATCCCTTAAATATGAATCATACATATACACAGCTCTATTTCTGCTGTTCCATAAGCGCCACCTGCAGTCAGACAGTGGATTCACATTTTCATTCAGCCAGTCTACAGTGCAGTTTTTGCTAAAACCAATGCAAAAGTCAAGCCGGATTTTAAGTACTGTTGTAAATTTTAACCGGTTCATTGAAAACAAGTTATAGTGCATTCTAAAAATCAGAACAATTAGGATAATAAGGTATCTAGAATTATTACCAGAGCAGATAAAATCATTCATCAATTTGACTTGTATCCTTTTTTTTCTTAAAAACGGTTTAAAATCTGAAATGTAAGGTTTATCATTTCATAAAATTTTCATAATTTTTTGTAAAAACTTTAACATAATACATGTTACTTATAACATGTTAAAGTGACCCAACCAACATTTTTTTTCCCATTTAAAAATCTGCCATCGTTGTTAATGTAATTATTTCAATGTTTCTGCCGTTGTTTCTTTTAGCTGAAACTGATTTTGGGTGGTGGGTGGTCGTAAAAACATTTTTTTCCAGGGTCCCTTGGAAAAAAGGTTGGGAACCACTGGGTTAAAGTAGCCTATGTTTTTTGTTGCTTCCTTTTATATAATACAGCAATGTTTTATACATATCTATTTGCTTTAGCAATGTGTTAATTACAAAATAACATGTTGCAACACAAGAGCAATGTTTATTTAGGCCAGTCCAGCTGTAACAGTCAGGCATTCGGGAAGTCCCAACAGATTTAGCTCTTGTTGTGTAGACGTGTCATTAGACTGCTGGAGGAGAACATGTCTTGTCCCTATATATAGGGAGTTAATGCATGTTGTGGGGAGTCTTTACTTCCCCTCAAGTCCACGATAAGACAGCACATCACGTTCAGACTGTCACTTTCACCTGCCTTTGTCAGTCACAGCTGAAATGAGCTGTCTGTATGCGCGACACGACGCTTTATTCCCATTGGCTGTTTAGTGCTTAAGCGGAACGGTATCGGAGTCCCATTGGAGAGAAACGCAAACTCGGAATTCCCGAAGTTGCGAAGTTCGCGAGACGGATCGCTCGTGGTGAAATTAAACGATTGCAGACAGAATAACGCGTGCGCAACTCGTTTGAGGCCGTTTTAAGCACGGTAAGCGTTTTATGGAACAGCATCCGTGCATATAATCTGGAACGAGTAGGTAAGGATTATTTCATGCGGAAGAGGGCTGTGTTCATTCTGCATGGCGTGTGGTGTTACTGAACGCTGAATTGGCCACAGTACACAATGTAAATACGCAGCCTACGCTGTGCATCCCATTATGACAGCGCTTTACCGAATTCAATATGTCCATTTAAACGCGATAAACAATAGGCCAGGAAGGCAGCGAGGCCGTCCGAACATTTTTGGTTAGATTTGAGTGTGGCTTTATAGACTGCAGCAGTCTCTTGTGTATTATTCGTGGCTTGAATTGTATGTAATTGTATTGCCTGTTGTTATGTAATAGCTATAATCGTTATCTGGTTGATTACATCGGTTATATCTAATTGAATAAATAAGGTAAACAGTGCGCCAGTGTGTATTATATAAGAAGTGTGCTTAGGTTCACTGATTCTCGAGGAATGCAACGAAAAACCTGTACTAATTATGTTTATGCATTTATATGCATTGTGAACCTGTTCATTTTAAGATGCATTTACCTATGCGTGGGTTTAGGCATCCTCCATTTTCACACAAAATGTGTTTTTCCTTGCCTGTCACGGTGTCATCATGTCAGACACAAACACATTGTGTCATATATGTAATATAAATAGTGACAAATCTAGCATTAGCTTGAATGAATGAATGAATGAACTGAGACTATAGCTCAACTACATATACAGGTGCATCTCAATAAATTAGAATGTCGTGGAAAAGTTCAGTAATTCCACTCAAATTGTGAAACTCGTGTATTAAATAAATTCAATGCTCACAGACTGAAGTATTTTAAGTCTTTGGCTCTTTTAATTGTGATGATTTTAGCTAACATTTAAAAAAAACACCAATTCACTATCTCAACAAAATAGAATATAGTGACATGCCAATCAGCTAATCAACTCAAAACACCTGCAAAGGTTTCCTGAGCCTTCAAAATGGTCTCTCAGTTTGGTTCACTAGGCTACACAATCATGGGGAAGACTCCTGATCCGACAGTGTCCAGAAGACAATCATTGACACCCTTGACAAGGAGGGTAAGCCACAAACATTCATTGCAAAGAAGCTGGCTGTTCACAGAGTGCTGTATCCAAGCATGTTAACAGAAAGTTGAGTGGAAGGAAAAAGTGTGGAAGAAAAAGATGCACAACCAACCGAGAGAACCGCGGCCTTATGAGGATTGTAAAGCAAAATCGATTCAAGAATTTGAGTTTGAACTTCACAAGGAATGGACTGAGGCCTGGGTCAAGGCATCCAGAGCCACCACACACAGACGTGTCAAAAAATTTGGCTACAGTTGTCGTATTCCACTCCTGTTAAGCCACTCCTGAACCACAGACAACATCAGAGGCGTATTACCTGGGCTTTAAAAGAAGGGTACTTGGAATAGAATAACTGGACTGTTGCCCAGTGGTCCAAATTTCTCTTTTCAGATGAGAGCAAGTTTGTATTTCATTTGGAAACCAAGGTACTAGAGTCTTGAGGAAGGGTGGAGAAGCTCAAAGCCCAAGTCGCTTGAAGTCCAGTGTTAAGTTTCCAAACGTCTGTGATGGTTTGGGGTGCAATGTCATCTTCTGGTATTGGTCCATTGTGTTTTTTGAAAACCAAAATCACTGCACCCGTTTACCAAGAAATTTTGGAGCAAATTTTTCATGCTTCCTTCTGCTGACCAGCTTTTTGGAAGATGCTGATTTCATTTTCCAGCAGGATTGGCACCTGCCCACACTGCCAAAAGCACAAAAAGTTGGTTAAATGACCATGGTGTGGTGTGCTTGACTGGCCAGCAAACTAACCAGACCTGAACCCCATAGAGAATCCATGGGGTATTGTCAAGAGGAAAATGAGAAACAGAGAGACCAAAAAAATGCAGATGAGCTAAAGGCCACTGTCAAAGAAACCTGGGCATACCACCTCAGCAGTGCCACAAACTGAATCACCTCCATGCCACGCCGAATTGAGGCAGTAATTAAAGCAAAAGGAGCCCCTACCAAGGATTGAGTACATGTACAGTAAATCAACATACTTTCCAGAAGGCCAACAATTCACTAAAACTTTTTTTTTGTTGGTCTTATGAAGTATTCTAATTGGTTGAGATAGTGAATTGGTGGGTTTTTGTTAAATGTGAGCCAAAATCATCACAATTAAAAGAACCAAAGACTTAAAATACTTCAGTCTGTGAGCATTGAATTTATTTAATACACGAGTTTCACAATTTGAGTTGAATTACTGAAATAAATGAACTTTTCCATGACATTCTAATTTATTGAGATGCACCTGTATTGTTACCCCAGTAAGATGGAAAATCTTACAACGTTGACTAAATGAATTTTTGCACATCACACATTTATTAAAATAGCCTTTAGTAGTCATTTTGTGTTTGAAATGTTTCAAATGTTGCTTGCAACACTTTGCTTGCAACAGAGACAAAGTTTTGAAACCTTAGACAATTCCTGTCAGGATATAGTAGTAATGTTTCTTTGAAAGATGCTTATTTATGTATTTCTTTAATTGAATATATGTTTTAATCGATATGAATTATTGAGTTATGAGTCTCTGAAGACGGGTGGTTTTAGGGAATATTGATAATGCAGTGTCATTAGATGTAACAAAAAGACAATCCACTAAAATGGCATATTTGTGGTAATTGATCATCTCTGGTTAATTTTTCAAAGTGTAAATCTGTTAAAGTTATAGGATGTGTTGACTGCGTTAATGCGGTCAAAAATCTAAATCAGTACAATCAGTTGTACATTACTGTCTGCGGAGTGTAGGTGGAATTAGGAAATCAGTGCAATACTTGCAACAATATTAATGTATGCTATCACTCATTCTGCTGAATGTGTTGGTCTGTGCAGAACAGTAGATAATGGTAATAAATCAATCTTTCTGCTTGTGGTTATCTTCATTATGTAGGTGCTGTGCAGAGCCACAAGAGGGCCATGTCTGATAACAGCACCGGCAGCACCGGGTCATCCAGTAATAGCTGGACTCTGCTCTCTCCGGAGGTTTGCAAAACATATTATCAAAATGCTTGTGTTAGTGATAGTGTCTGATTTGTATGAATGAATCAGATGTAGTGATGTGCAATTTTTGATTTTTAGGAGGCTGCTGCGGACCCTACTGCACCAGTGGATGATGGGACGGAGAGTATTGGAGATGCACCCAGTCTTTCTGAGGAAATAGCAGGTTATAAACCTAATTGCTCCTTAATGCTACTTTTTAATTAGTAGTAAGGATCAGTATTATTTTGGGAATTGGGAGACTTTTTGCAGACTTTGCACTATTGTTCAGAAATTTGGGGTCATTAAGATTTTTTTTTAAAGAAATTAATATTTTTATCCAGCAAGGACACATTAAATTGACCAAAAGTGACTTTAAAGATTAAATATTTATTTGAAAATCAATTTCACATAAATATTGTTCATTTGAACTTTCTATTTATCAAAGAATTCTGAAAAAAGTGTCATGGTTTTCACAAAAATAAAAAGCAGCACAATTGTTTCCAGCATTATATAATACGAATTCTCTCTTGAGCACCAAATCAACATATTAGAATTATTTCTGAATGATGATGTGACACTAAAGACTAGAGTAATGAGTATGACTGCTGAAAATTCAGCTTTCACATCACAAAAATTATATTATAAAAAATATTAAAATAGGAAATAGTTATTTTTTATAGTGGTATTATTATTTCACAATATTACTGTTTTACTGGTCAAAGAAATACAGCCTTGGTGAGCATAAAAGACATAAAAAAAAGGCATAAAAAATCTTACCAACCCCAAACCTTTGAACTGTAGTGTATATTAATGTGCTGCTTATAGGATCTGTTGAACGAAGCGAAATCATCTCTATAGTTGTAACACCAATTTGTAGATTTTGTAATGTGAAACTGTGTCTATTTCAGGAAGCTCTTTGGAGGTGAGGTCACATGACCCCGAAACGCCAATGGTGGAGACCGTTTTGTCAGAGGGCGGCAGGGGTGGTGGGGGAGGGCTCTCCCTTCGTTCTATTTTGGTTTCTCCTATCACCGTTATTTTCTCTTGTCTTCTTTTCACTTTTTCCACTCTCACCAGGTAGTGATCCCACCGGTATGTAAAGGCTGATGTCATTAGCATTCTAATCACAGTAGTATTTGTTTTGTATACTTTGCTCACATTGTGCACAGTATGACTTGGTCTTTAATAAATGATCTAAATTTTGCCCATTTTGAATAGTGATATTTCAATTGTCTGTTGGTTTAGTCAGATGGCCATCAATGCATTGTTCCAAAAAAAAAACGCAAAAAGAGCTTAAAACTGGATCAGATTTCTAACTACAATATCTATGTAAAGATTTTAATCTGATTTTAAACCTCTTTTTTTCCGTTTAACTACTAATCCTACTAAAAGTGGTGCCTGTCATCAGAATGTGAAGTTCAGATTGACTTTTTTTGGCATTAATTACACGCAAATCTGTCTCGATTCCATAACAAGACCTCTCCTCTCCATGACCACAAATTTCGTTATGTTCTGTCGACCTACATATTGCATTTGCCAGGAAACATAGCTCCAGGACATTCTTGAGGAATTGGCTAGATGTGGTGATTACCGATGCTTGAGATTGATCTTTGAATCCGCTCTTCATCCCCCGGACACCCACTTCACCAGTTCTCCCCCTGACAGTGACCTTCTGGGTGCTGTTCCCTTCAGCATCGCTACAGAATCAGCCTTTCAGTTTTCAGAGGAGTCGGTCCTTGATGAACCCACCGAAGAGGACGTTGCTGATATCTTCCCTGGCCAGCATGTTCCAGTCCAAGAAAGCCCCGCCCCTGAACCAGAACCCAAAATCACCTCCACTCCCGAACCATTCAGAGAAATTAGCGCTTCTCCAGATGTCCCTGTGAGCCCCATCCCTGAAATCAGTGATTCTTCTGCAGTCCCTGTGCTTGATATTCATGCTGATGTCCATCCTGCACCTGAAACCCTGCCTCTGGCCCCACCCTCTGAGACTGATACAGGATTTGGTTCCACAGTAGAAAGCCCCGCCCCGGACAGCCCTTACCCTGAAACCATTGGTTCAGTTGAAACTGAGGAGGAGGCTACTTTTGAGAAAGACATAGAGCTGCTAGAGAAATTCCCAGATGTTATCAGAGAGCCAGGTTTGATGTTCAAAAAAGGTTTATTAAATATTATATGAAAGAAGAAAATCTGTTTTCAGCTTATACATTTATTTTCATTATATTTAGCCGTTGTTGTTTTATATGTATGTACACACACACACACACACAGTATGTTTGTGTGTGTAAGTAAAACAACCCAGAGTATGTATTTTACAATAAACTAGTATTAAAGGATTATAAATGTATTAATAATATACACATATAATGATATATTGTATAAAATTTGTAATTAGTATAAATGTTTGTTTTACTGTCTTGGTTTGTGTGGCATGTCTATTCGCAAGTATAATTAGGTGTGTGGATATATAAATGCACATTATAAATAGAAGGTGATAATAAATTGAGTTTAATATATCCGGTATTACTAGATACTATTATATATATCTATTTATATATATCTTTATATTATATATAAAAATGTAACAATGCTGTACTATATACCATGAATGTAAAATAAAGATATAAATATTTATTTAAATTATTTAAGGTATTTGTAATATATAATGTAATATTATTTAGCTTTATGTTTTTCAGTAATTAATTTTACTGAATTTAAGTAAATGTTACAGAGTTTTAATATATTAAACATGTTCTAGAGTTTTTTTCTTCCACCATTACTTATATTTCTACCCAGTTTTACCATATTTCTGCTTATGTCCCTTCTCATTTTTTCTATAATGTTCAGAATCTCTTGGTGCTGAACTTCCAGCAGGCACCTCAGCAGAAGATGATGGCCTGAGGCTCCGACATGTGCAACCTACCATACTGCTGAAGCGAAGCTCGGACGAGGAGGAAGAGGAAGAGGAGGAATTCAACCTGCCAGTGAGGAAAGAGGAGAAACGAGGTTTCTCTATGAATCAGCTGATAGTGGGAGCTTTGGTCCTGCTCTGTGTTGGATCATTCTTTTTCTCCGGTGAGTTTTTTTGACATTGATACGAATCTAAAAAGTTACGAATCTAAATCACACTCTGTAGTTGGTCCTATAAAACAGATGTAATTTGACATCACACATAACATCGGTTGTGCATAATTCATATTTAGCCGATGGTTATGAGTACATGCCTCATTATACATGAGAAAGTCCATTAATTTTCCATTTTCAGTAGTTGCATTCATGTTGTTATGTCTCCAGGTTCTGTGGTTGACCTGTCTGATGGTAGGTTCATAGTTTGAGCTAGGTGGGAGTATATGCTTGTGTTTGAGCTGTAGATAGGAGTTGCCCTCCAGTGCCAATGGTAGAGTTTGTTCACATCATGTATTCAAACATTAACAAATGAGTGGGAAAAAAGGTACAATTACCTGAGGGCAGCCTCTATCATCAGCCTGTATCATCACTGCTGATGCACTGCTTTACCAAGGGGCTTATCAGCTGGTTGCTTCTACATTTCCATTTTAAAGTTGAAGTGTATCATTTCTGGGCCACATTTTGTCAAACACTCTTCCAGTGCTCAAACATGCAGGGAGCTTCCCAAACTTACACTTTTGTTCAGGGCACTCAAACAAACAGACTGCAGTTTGGTGTCACTTGGGACAAGAAATTACACACTTCATCTTTTTTTTAGTTTAGTTTCAGTAGTGGCTGCCTCGCCCTGAAATGGCTTAATGCTGAGATTCAGCTGACATGACGTTTTTGTAGAGAATGCCAGGGTTACTAAATCAAAAGGTAACTCATTTAGGTTTTTGTGTAAAAAAAATAATAATAAAGTTTGGTGTTATTAAGATTTTTTTCATTTTTTTTTAAAGATGTTTATAGTGTTTATTAATGTTAAAGTGCCTATTTGATGAAAAATACAGTAATATTGTAAAATATTGTAAAATATTATTATTTAATAGTTTAAAATATATCTGTAATAAAATGTTAAATTGTCTATTTTAATATTTAAACATGTATTCCTGTGATGGCAAAGCTGAGTTTTCAGCGTCATTACTCCAGTTTTCAGAGTCACATGATCCTTCAGAAATGATCTGATATGCTAATTTGGTGCGTAAGAAACATTTCTTATTATTGTCATTGTTAAACAGTTGTGCTGCTTTATATTTTTGTGATTTAAAAAATCTGGATTGTTTGATGAATAGAAATGTAAAAAGATCAGCATTTGAAGTAGAAATCTTTTGTAACATTATAAACACCTTTATGGTCTTTCTTAATTTCTTACTGACCCCAAACTTTTCAGTGTGTTACAGAAAGACCTGGTTCATATATCCAGACAAAACATGCCTGTGAAAAACAACCTAACTCCAGAAATGTGACTGCTGTTGCATAAACTACACAGACTTTTACTTGCAGTTTTTGACACTAACAGTTTGGTAATTCACTTCATCTTGTCTGTGAAATCTCAGAGAACATTACAAATCTATTTTCTCTCCCGCAGATGATTTTGATGGTACCGAATTAAGTGACCAGGTTTGTGCATTGCTTTATTTTTTGTTTCATTATTGACATGTACAAGTTGATTTCTCCTCTGACTTGTGTCTCTGTTTCTAGGAGCTTCTTGATAAACTTGCTCAAGAGAATAAACAAATAAATATATTAGAGGCTCAGATTGAGGTTAGTCCACAGTTCCTCTATTCTCTAACTTTGACCATATGACATAAGGAAATCTCATTGCATTAATAGTGAAAACTTGCTTCTTTTTCTATGTGAATGCAGCTTTCTCATTAAATGGCCTTGTTGCAATGTCTATAGCGCATTTCAGCAAATTATTTTCAGATGTTGAACTCTTAGGATATGGTCTTTGTCATTGATCAGTCACAGAAAGAAGAGTTGGACCGGGCTCTGAAAATGGCGGCAGATATGCATAGCACTGAGAAGGGAGCTCTGGAAAATGAGAACACTAAATTGAAAGAACAACTGTCTGATCTGCCTGGTTTAAAAGAAGAACTACAGACGCTGAGAGCAAGAGTTGCTGAGCTCACAAAGCTTACCGGTATGATGAGAGAGTGGGAATGGCACAGTATTTGAATTTTAAAACTCAGCATCTAAATTTGGATGTATTTGGATAGGCTATGTACATTTAACAGCCAAAAGATTGAACAAGATGAGAATGAGGTTGTTAGCTTTTATCCTACTGTTCAAAAGTTTGTTGAGGCTCGTCATTACCGCGTAACTTGCATATAAAGTCATGCTGACATCTGTAAGTTGCGACACTCAACGCCCTCGTATGACATTTGTGTACTAATCTGATTCTATTCACTTTCAAATACACTGTTCTTCTTTGGCACATTTTATCCTCAATCAATCTAATTGAAGCCTGAATGAATTCTCAATGGTTTACATATCACAACGATCATTCATTTAATTACTCGTGCAGCTGATTTCAGCCTGATAATACTATATATACCTTTCCCATGTTTTTTTCCTGAGACCAGATCAGCCATTTAGAATGTCTGATTTGGATTGTGTAAGCTGAATTACTGGTAGTAATAGGCTGACAATCCGTTGACAACACAGGAATAAATACATTAATACATTTTTATCTTATTTTGTCCTCCTTCCAATTTCCCCACTCACGACTAACCCTATGTTATTTTCTTGTACTTTTGGTTAAATATATTGTTATAAAAGATATTTACTGTGTGCCTTACCTGGGAGAATAAATGCCGCCCTGGTGAGCAGAAGGATTTTTTTCAAAAACATTTTAAAAAAACATATCTCGCCAATCACCCTTCAGATGTCGTGGGTCAGGTTGAAAGGTAGTGTATATGTATTACACACAACCATTATATGAACTAACCATTATGAAGTAGCCCTTGTATACTCTCATGCATGAGTAGCTAGAGTATGCGACGTTATTTTCTAGGTGTATCTTGTCAGGTTTGAATATTTAATTGTGATTGTAATGCTAATTTTATAAATTAAACCTTTTTTTTTTGTACAACCTAAATCAGTTGAAAGTGGAAAGTGGACATAATTTACATGCAGTGTATCTATTCTCCATATTATTTCTTCTCTGTTCATTCTTAGTCAAGAGATCTCCATTTACATATTCCACCGTTCCGTCTCGATCTCTGAGACTTCACGTCTACCCTCCATCTGGGCGTTTCGGTATCAAGTAATGAACTGCTAGAAACGATTGGGATTTTAAAGAGACGAATCAAGCGTCCGAAAACTCTTTTGGCACCGGACAAGAGGCAGATGTTGCTGAGGGCATCATTCGACTTAGAAACAGGGCTGGAACAGCAGGTTTGAGGGTGAGAGCTTGGTGGTGCAGGAGAGACTCGCAGAAACAGGTGACAGCTGGGCAAGCGGTGTTACCCAGCACGCTGGTCATAGACCGGAAAACCCATCCCAAGACCGCCAACATGGAGCAAACAAGAAGGAACCGGGGCCGAAAAGTTCTAAGAACATGACAGCCTGAAAGAAGGACACGGGTGGAACAGGGGAAAAAAGGTCTTAGTGGATAGATGGTAAGGACAAACAGATAAGACCATGTCAAGAAGTACAACTTGAAGCACAGGGGACTTTACAAGAGGGATGAGAGGAAGGAAACAGAGAGGAATAGCCGAGACAAAAGAAAGACATTTTGGCGACCCCCGTGCCAAACATGCCCCACGCATCATCCACATTTTTCCCAACCAACCCCCAACATTCTATCACCTTCACCCACTCTTATGAGCAGGGGTCCTAGTAACTATGGAAATCATCTGAAAGTGTGTGACCCCCGCTAAGGAGGAAACGTCGTCCTTGCCGACGGCCCCATGGCATATTCCAATACTTCGCTGATGCAGAAAAGACTTGTTCAGTAAGCTGTTAGAGTTTCAGACCTTCTTGAGTTACCTAGCAACTAGATGGGGTTCCACAAGGACAAGCCAAGGATGGTCTCTCATGCCCGCACTCCCCCTTTTTGCTCACTCTCAGTTCTTCAGAGGCGGAGGTTTTGCCCCCGGCAGATGCTCTTAGCGAGTTTGCAGAGATGTTGCGATAGTCTGTGAATGACTCGTGGCCGTCCTCCCTTTTTTTCCCCCTTCCCCGGTTTGAAGACACTACAGCATGACACAGGATTCCTCGCAGATATGACACCGGAGGAGTTTTTTTTTCTTCGAGTTGAGAGAAAGAAGGATCTGCTTACACCGTTTGCCGTCACTTTGGATAATTGCAGTGTTTGAGGCACTTTTTTTTTCCCTTATACACCAGAACCCCCCACTCGGTTGACTGCCGATGGAAATAATTTTTCTACCCCCTACCCAAGTGAAGGAAAGCAAAACGGAAACAATCTTACTCGTTCTGGTGTCAAACTCAATTACCAGAGGGCGGCAAGCCCGCAGAGTTTAGCTTCCAACCTAATTAAACCCACATGATAACGACTAATCAGGTCGTAGGCTGTTTACAATGGTCATTCCATCGTTTTGCCGATCGATTATCTATTGATGTTAAAAACCAGGGTTATGTCAAAACTCGGTCCTGGAGGGCTTTGGTTGCGCACCGCCAGAGTTTAGTTCCACAAACCTGACGGGAAGTTTGTTAGTTGTTCCAGTAGCTTGATTAGCTGGTTCAGGTGTGTGTAATTAGGGTTGGAGCTAAACTCTGCTGGGAAATATCGCGCCCTATTGCTTTTATGTTTTGACAGTGTTGGCTATCAGCACCTGCCCCCCCCCGTTTGTATTAATTTTATTTGTTCCATTTACATATGTTTTTTTGGCACATAAATTTGGTCGTCGCACAAAAACGGATATAAAGCCGATCTCCAATTCCCGCGTATATTACAATGTAACCCGAGTGCATATTGTCTCTCAATGACATCAAAGTATAAGCCAGCTTTTTTGCTTATTATTTACATGGATAACCCATTATTAGTTCAGTTCAAGACTTCTTTTCAGTTTATTCGTTGGGCAGTTTGGCGTCGGCTGCTGAAGAGATTCAGCTACTCGTCATCGGCAATGCGTGTTTCTATTAGCGCTGGTTCATATTGACTATAATGACATATAGCTCTAACCGCTCTAAACGTATATTTTAACATTTTGGGAGGCGTAACTTACATATGTGGGTTCCATCTGATGTACACTATTTTGCTATTTTTCGCACATTGTCTTTGACGTACATTTATATTCTTCAGTTTCACGTCCGAGGGACCCCTACTGCCGGCCAAGACACCGCGGACCGTCGGTCCTTGCGTTGAGCCGACTCACCGGATTGATATCTGTTTCTTGGAATGCGTCACCGATCGGATTAGCCCTGCTCACCGCATCAGAAAATCTTACACATTCATCAGGCATGAAAGTGCCTATCGTCTTTCCCTGGCCCGTCCACTTTGTTGTTCTTTTACAGGCCCTTAGACTTATTTGAAAACTATATGGTATGTTGGAGCAGGGTTGAAACTAAACTCTGCAGGGTTGTGGCCCTCCAGGAACTGAGTTTGACACTCCTGATCTTACCTGTTACTTTGCCCAGTCTTTATGGACTGTAGATGTAGTTTAATGCCTTGTGTGTGAGGAGTTTCTCCCTTTGGAGTCTTGTCATTAGTGAAGTCCCACATGTGCGTTGGGTGTTTTGTTGTAAGCTACCTCCGTTAGTCCTGTTCTTCAACGCCAAACCCTTTGACTCTTGCTTGCTGTGTAAAGTGTCAGTCATCTTAAGCATTAAGTGTTGCCACATGAGTGAAACTGCTTCACTTGCAGATCACCTAGTACATAAGGAGCTGTGAACGAGATTAACACTAAACTGGATAAGTGCAATGAGATTGGTGGAGAATGTCCCTTTATTGATGTCTGAATGCCCAAAATGTACTTTAAAAAAAAACGGTGTAGAATGTCAGAACTTTTCAGCAGATTTTTTTAAATTTAATTTTTATTATTAAAATCCTGGTTTCTTTGCACCTACCCCATGATTTTGCTTACTAAGCTGGTGTCAAACTGGTTTGTTTTTAAGTTTTGTTATCACCAGAGGTTTTAGAAGTCATTGTAAATGTTACAACTACCCCAAGTTCTGCTCACACTTAATGTAAAGTACAAAAAAAGTAAAATCTTTGTGTTTTTTGTTTTTCTCTAGGAATTTGATGTTATCTTATGTGCCTTTACTAGTTAGCACAGAATGCTAGTACAGAAATCAACTCAAAACCACATTGAATGAAAATGGAGAAAGTTTCAGTAATGTTTTTTTTTGCACGGTGGTGATGTGGACATTTATTGATACCCGCTTTCTATCTTAGGAAAACAGCCATTGTAGTGAATCATCAATATCATTTGATTACAGCTGTGCTATTGTTTTGTTACACTCTTTTGGGATGAAAACTATTGAATTTAGCCCTTTCTTGTCTAATTTGTAAATACGAAGAAAAAGTTATTTAATGGAATTAATAATTTAAGTTATATATGGTCAATGAATTGAATATGAAAGACAATTTAATACCATTTCAAAAGAAAGAGTATAAAAGACAAATGCCCACAAGTATCAATATGAACCTTTTTGATGATTATTAAATGCGTTTTTTTTACATTGCCGATGAGAATACTCTTATTGAGATTTATTTTACAACTGACACATACAACAGAAATAGGTGATTCTCTGAGGATGTCTAGTCTCATTTAGTCAATACCGTGCAAATTTTGTTTCATATTCTCTATAAAGCATCTTTTTCAATTTCCAACCAGTTTAGGTATGACATCCTCTCACTGTGTAAAACTGATAAGATTGTGAGGTCTTTGCATTATTCCAGCTGTCAGTTGATGCTGAGTAAGTTGTGCCAGCGTATAGATGAAGTTTTCTGCAGGACAGAGTGTGGATGACAACTTAGGAAACTGATAGGTTGAGAGTAATCAACTTCATGTGTAGGTTATGTTCTTTGGCCATTTTCTATACTCATCTCAGAACTCACTAATCACTAACATGAGTACCAATTTTTCAGCACCAACAACCTCAATGCGTCGGGTTATGCATTAACCCCGCCCAAATTATACTGCTATTTTCGTCTCGAAGTTATGACTATAAATTGCATTGTGTTCGGTTCTTCTTGTCCTCTGGTGTTTCCGCTTGTGTGCTGTGTGATTCCCTCAAGATTGAGCCCACTGACATCGACAAATTATCTGTTGCCCAATGGATTAAATCGACACCGCTAGAGATAAGGTCCTGAGGTACTTAGTTTCATGATTCTTGGGAACTATGCGAGACATCGTCGGGTCGTCGGATTTGGTTTTTATACTTGTTGAGTTTGCTTTGTCAATTGTAGTGCACACTTTGCCACCGCCACTCTTACCCTTTATAAGGTGAGATGGGGTCATTTACACACCACTCCAGTCAGAACATAATTCCTTTGCTCAGGTAAGCACATTATATTATTCTGTTTTCTATTGAATCTCATTTTTGGTTTGCATTGCATGTACCTTTTTGCCCTTAAACTGTTGGTTCAGCCAAAAATGAATATTCTGTCATTATTATACTCACCCTCATGCTCGTCAACTTTTTGGATATAACACTAAACAGCACAGCCCCTTTTCTTTGACCCTCCCTATTTTTATTTGCATTATCGGACAGTAAATGGTGATCACATGTGTTCTTGGTCCTCATCCACTTTCACTGTATATGGAAAAAGAAGCTTAGACGTTCTGTTTAATAGCTCTAAGTCATGGATTTGGAATATGATGGTTATAAGTAAATGGTTCAGAATCTTCATTTCTGAGTGAAATACTTTAATACCCCAAAATGGATATTTGACTACTAAAAAGGACTAACCTGTCAATTACTTTTTTGTTTTCTAGCCACCTAACTATCTCACTCCCAAAGTCATGGAATCTGCCATTAACGTGCTCGTCTCCCAGTTCAAGACTTACGCAGGGAAAGATGGCTCTGCGAACACTCTGAGCAAAGATGAGTTTCAGAGCCTGGTCACTTCCCAGCTCCCAAACTTTGTAAAGGTAACCTTTTGAGTTATTACAGTATGGTTTGTCCACTTCATATCTATATTCCACAATTCAGGTCTACGTACTTAAATATAAAGGTCCATTTAGAACCCATTTAGTTGTTTAGAAAATCATCTGCTTTAAAGAATAAGGAATCTTAAAAAACTATAATGTAATGTTAAGAACTTTTTTTTAAATCCCCACAGAACCATAAAACCAACTCAAAATGGTTCTTAATAAGAAGAGGAGTGTCTGCTGACTCTCAGGTGCTGCAAAGAACCTCTATTTTTAGGAGAGAACCTCTATTTTTATATAGTTACAGTAAATGGTTATCTTCTACAGCATGCTAAACTTTATTATAGAATTTACTGTAGAATATAAAAAAATAAAAAAACATTTTTTTTAATCTGTGACCTTTTATCACAATATTTAGAAAATGAAATTGAAGATTGTTTAAAAAAATAAATAATGGTCTTCATTCCAGTGCTTAATTAGTATGTGTTCTGAAAAAAATGAACCAAAATGAATAAGAATGCTGAATTTGACTAAATAATAATCTTATAGAATTCTTTTACATTTGTTTTACATCTGTGACCTATACTCACATTATTTAAATTTATTAAATTAAAGATAATTTTAATAAATAATGGCCTCATTTACAGTGTTTGTTTAGTAGGCTATTCTGTTTTCTGAGAAGAATGAATCCAAAAGGATAAGAGCACCATTTCAGAGGTCTGGTGCGAGTTATTAGTTAACCACATCCCAGTCCTCTAAAGAATTCCTTGTGAGTCACGTGTTTGTGATTTTGTAGAGGAAATTACACAAATCCTTCACTCTCAAGTCAGAGACAGACCTTATACTGCTAGTGAGTATGAAAACAAACTGGCTGCTTTCAGCATGTTTACATCCAAACCAGATCACTAAAGCTGGATACAATAGAAAAATGCCACATCAGAGCATTTTCTGTTTGGCCCATCCAGAACAGGAACTCCCCCCTAAACTAATAGGTCAGCAGAAAAGAATGCGCAGTACCACTGACAACCACTAGATGGAGACGCTATCATTGCAAGTGCGTATAAATGCCTGTCCATCTTGTCCTCTCCTACAGAATGCCTCTGACCCAGCCACCATTGATCAGCTCATGAAGTCATTGGACGAGAATAACGACGGAGAGCTGACGTTCCTGGAGTTCTGGCAGCTGATTGGCAGTGTGGCGAGCCAACATGGCGGCTTTAGCCAATAAAGAAACCTGAAGTATTAGTCAACTTGAAGAAAATCACTTTAATTTTACCTTGTGACTTTCTTATGTAATTATAACATTGTGCAGTTAATGATTGTCCAAAGCAGGTGACGGCAAATAAAAGAAAGAGTTGTTTTATTCTCTAGGTAATCCTGCCTTGCCTCTTTATTGAGCATGTTGTATAAGATTATCTGCACTCTCTCCCATTCTTTTGTGTAGACAGAATAACGAATCTGATTTAATAGCATCATTTTATGGTAACCCAACACCAACCTGAGGCCATCGACTATCCGATTGCACAGTGGCTTAGTTTTAGACACGAACAATTTCAGCTCCAGACAGCAGTCAGTTACGAGACATCCGTATTGACATATTCAATCTCCCACACAATATGAAGTCGGTGGGTGCCACCAGTTGCCTTGCTTACAGGTGTGGCTTGGGGGAAGGGAGTTGGTCTCTTTTGGATAATAAGGGAGATTTAGATCTTATTTGCAAGTGCAAATATATGAAACTGAACACAAAAATTCAGAAGAATTTATCTTGAAAAGATACATTGAGATTTTCATTTTAAACCCATCATACTGGTTTGATGAGGTGGCAACGGGTCTGAGAGTTTCACCCTTGCTGAACCGGTCACAGTTCCTGTGGGGTGCCTACAAAAACATTAACAAAAATATAATATTTAAGATTAAGTCATAGGTGAACTTTGTAGCATTATCAGAGCTGTGAGGCATGACCATAGTCCACACAAAGTGACGCCAGTCAATACAAACAACTTTACATAGGCGGTGCCTCTTGTAAACACAGATAATCATAGTAAAGAGGGCACTGGGATATGATTCATTAGCCTATATGTCTCCCCTGAGGCCTGTTAAAGGCTGTCTGAATATTTATCGCAATACAATGCTGTTAGAAAGAATTCTGACAAATTCATTCCTGGGGCATTAAAAAAATTAATAAATGAAGCACTGTCTCAATATTGCATGTTTAGTGCATACCAGTGTCAGGGGCTATTATTTGCCTCCCGGAATTCATTTTCAGATTTATTTTCTAACTATACATAAACATGTAAAGTGTCATTTTTATGACACGCACTTTAATTGATTAATAAAAATTCAAAAGCAATATCAAAACACAACCAGTGTAGTTTTAGAAAACTAAAGAAATAATTGGTCGCCTCTATCTCTTTCCCATTATGGAAGATTTGTATCCAGCTAACCCAGGGGTGCCCAGACTCGGTCCTGGAGGGCCGGTGTCCTGCAGAGTTTAGCTCCAACCCTAATCAAACACACCTGAAGCAGTATCAAGTCTTACTAGGCATACTAGAAACTTCAAGGCAGGTGTGGTGAGGCATGTTGGAGCTAAACTCTGCAGGACACCGGCCCTCCAGGACAGAGTCTGGACACCCCTTGAGCCTAACCTCTCTCTCTCTCTCTCTCTCTCTGTGTGTGGGGGTTAATTTATTTTATTTTGTAGCTACCAGCTAGAAACCACCTACTATGTTGCAGAGCATAATATATCACTTTATACGACTGTAATGCTTTAGAATATATACAATATTGTAACCGGTAAAACAGTTTTGCCCCGAGGCCTGGTATTTCGGACATCGTTGCAACTGTGCAGGTAAGGGTGAAATGTTTTTGTACTTCCCACTAAAGCCCCAGACAAAACTCACCGTCCACTGCCATGATTCCCAGTGGGATTTCTGGCGTGAATACCAGAAATCAATGTGATGTACGCCGTAGGAACATTAGAAATGTCTTATTTAATCAAGTCAAAACTCAAATGTTCTATTTAAAGTAGCCAAATAAGTTCGTCCCCTAGTTCCCCTCCTCCAGGTACACGCCCTTTCATTTGTCAGAGTCAGGGGCCAAAAAAAAAAAACGTTAACGAAAAAAAAAAAAAAATCACGGAAGAGATTCGGCAGCGGTTCGAGTCTGACAAGTTTTTTTTTACTTTTCTTTTGAGGTAGGAAAGAAAAAGGAAAGGGAAAAAAAGAGGTTTAACTGCAGCTACTGCGAACTGTCAATCCGTGCTGTCCGCATTTTAGGGTAAGTGCTCTAAAATACGTTTCTTTCACCTTGTAGGCCTATTTAAACACAACTTTGTAGTTTTGAACATGTAAGAGTTTTCGTTGCGTGTCAACGCCACGTTTTAGGAACACCCTTCGACCGTCCTCAGCCAGATGAATCTGAAAACATCTCGTTTTCCCACAGTTAATACGTCTTTTTAATGAGTATACCGAACTATATACAGGTAAATATAAGGTTACTAATGTGGTTTGATTAAGAGTGCAAGCGGGAACAATTACAATGTCGTTGATGGAAAACTTATGTGGGTGCTTCTGTTGAATAGCATTGGCATTTTAAACTTATCTCGTTTTTTAAATGTATATTAAATTGAATATAATCTTTTAAGATTACCGTGTTGACGTTATTTAAAATATTTAACCAATTTAAAATATAAAAACAAATGGGCTATAAATAAAAAAAATCATACATATTAGGATACAAATGCTAAATGTTTATTTATTATTTTCATAATATAACTGTAGTAAAATTAAGTGTAGATGCTTGTAGATTATGACATTGAGTCGTGCCAACAGCAAATCAAGTCCAAGTCAGTACACTTGAGTCGTTTAACAAAAAGGGTGTTTTATCCACGCGTGATTTCAGGGTGAAGAAAACAAGAACTACCTCGTGATTGTTCCCCACGAGTTTTTATGCACTGGCAAAGTTGCTCCTGTGTGAATTTTTAATGGCGCACGCGAGCGGCGGGTATTGTCTACAGAATATTTTTTTTTTTTTTTTTCTTTTTTTTTTTGAGCGCGCGCGTATCACGTTCGCCAGTTTGGAAACGCAAACCTTTCGACTCTTTGGCGCATGGAGAGGAACCGTTCGAGTGCACGCTGTTAAACTCCATATGTCTGTGTCCCCTTCTTTTTTTTTTTTGAGTTTGTTTGCATGGATTTATTTATTCATTTCGCTCAGGAACAGCACAAGGTCATGTCATGTTTGGAGAGTCATTGAGGTAATGAAAGATCCCTCTTCATTGCTTATTATTAACCCATCCACGTGCTGTCTGTCTGAGGGAGTTTTGGGTTAAAGCTCGAGACTGTCTAGGGTAGCAAGCGCTACATAATTCATATGACTTCACGACTGGCACTGGATAGGGTTGAGACCCAGGGTTGAAAGGGTCAACCGGATCAATGAACGGTGCCTATAGTCACTAGAAATATGATTGTGGAGACAAGGTGTGTAAGACTTGTGACAACAGCACAGCATTGACTTCAATAGAGCAGCGGCCCTTTGATCTAGGGCGCATGTAGACATAGTTTGTACTGTGGATAAGGGCTGACTGTATCTGGGCTGTACAGTAGGGGCTGTGTCTCAAACCTATAGAGTATTGTGCCGCCTACCTAGATGTTCCCTTTCAGTTAGGATGTTACTTTCTGTGTACACAGGTGCTGGTGCAGTAAACTGTGAGTTTATAGGCCTTAAAAGAAATCTTTTTATGATAATGCTGTCTAGGTAGGCAGCTCACTAAGTTTTAAAACACAGCCTGCACGTAAAAAAAAAAAAAAAAAATCCGTAAAATTTACGGTAAAAAAAACGGCAGCTGTGGTTGCCGGAATTTTACCGTAAAAAATACGGTAGCAAGGTTTTAGGTTTTAAATAAAATTTTTACAAAAAATTTACAATTAAATACCGTCATTTCATTAACTGATATAATGTTAATATACCAACCTATTGAAGTACTGAAATCTGTTTTGTACCTTTGTAATACACTGATAACCACCAAATGCAGGTGGTGATGAGAAAGTCAAATAATGAACCAAAGCCCATCACAAGCAGCTTTTAAATAATAACATGTATAGAAGGTGCACAGTTTCATTCACACAAACACTAAACACCATGGTAACATACATGAAACTGAATAATGCAATAAACATTCATTTAACAAAATTAGGTGAAACACACAACCCTGATATACAAAACGGATAAGAAAAAACTAAGAAGAAACATAGTTATTTCAACAAAAAAACATCAAATTTGAAATGTAACGCAGGGAATTCTCTGGGGAGGAGAAAGTCAATTACGGTTAATTCACTGTAATTTACGGTCTTGTTTCACTTCCCCCCCCCCCCCCCCCCCAAACGGTATAATTACCGTTAAAAAATTAATGTCCAAGACATGGAATGTCCAATACAGTTTCACCGTATATAGTAGGGGAATTTACCGTTTAACCATTTAACAGGTTTTTACTGTAGCATTTTTACAGTCTTTTGCCGTTAAATTCACGGTCATTTTTTACAGTGTAGAAAAAGTCACTTGTATCATGTATACTTTTGAAACTATAGGCCAATCTTTTTATGACTCGTTTCAGGCATCTTTACTAGTTAATATTATTTGTTTAGGTTACACCAACAAAAGTCAATTTTAAGGGTCAAATCAGGTACAATAGCACCTAAAGGTTACACTTCCTTTACTTGTCTTTTTTTTTTTTTACTTGTTTACATTTGCTCTTTGGTTTAAAGTAGGTGAGAGCCAGATTTTTACATGTTTAAAACTTGTTTATTCTTTAATCTAAAGTTTAAATATAATATTTTGCATATGTTTTTTTCTCTTTATAGTATTAGATGCTTTTGTAGCTTTTCAAATTGGTTTCAAACAGCAATTTTTCCAGTTAAAAACCATTTTCAGGCATATATGTTATTATAGACAGATTTTGGGGTATCCTAAAAACAAAGGTTCTTTATTGGCATCTACGGTTCCGTTATGAACCTTTAACATCCATGGAAACTTTGAAGGTTCTTTATAATGGAAAAAAAGGTTCCTCAGCTGATTAAAATGTTTTTCACACTAAGAAAAATTGGTTCTTTTAAGAACAGTTTATTGAAAGGTTCTTTGGGGAATCAAAAATGGTTCTATGGCATCGCTGCAAAAAACCCCTTCATTTCTGATGCCCAAAAATGAAGTCTAGAAAGGCAGTCTGCTAGATTTTGAGACATAGTCATGGTTTTACCCGAATGAAGATGTATGTAGCGTTCATATTCGGCAGCCTATAGGAAGCATAATATAGCTTATTGCTGCATTGTGACATCATTAGCTGAGTGTCTGTGTGCCAAGGAAGTAGAAAACTATTTCCTGCACCATTCCACCTGACGGTATATAGTGTAAAAGACTCCTTCTCACTTTCAAACACCCTATGAAACCAGAAACTTTAATATGCGTACTGCGTCATCTCTGTATCTCCTTCTCGCTCTCATTAAATTAGGCTAATGGTCATGTTTCTTAATTGCTTACTACCTGTCAATGTGGTTATTACTGCTGATAAGAGGAAACTCTGTGTATTTACGCCAGCTAATTTGGCGGCATCAGAAACCGTCTCGGATGACAAACACACCTACACAGATTTTGACCAGCAATAACAGCTCAAAGGGCTTTTTTGCTGACCGCTGGATGTCACTGTTTTTTTAGGTCTTTGTTTGTACAGCTATGCAAATTATAAGGTTCCAGTCCTCATTTAACAAGCAAGCCATAACTTTCTGGTTAAGTTTGAATTACTTGCGTAAAGAGCAATGATTGGAATTCAAAGGATGACACCCTCAGAGTTGTGTTACTCTGACATACGCGGGTCTGTTGTTCAAGATTTTATCAATGAAATGTACCTTTTGCTGAATGCACACTAAAAAACACTGGTTCCTTGAATCCATTCTGCTGTTATATAACCAGATCATTTTATATGTTTGACTTTTTTTTCTTTTAGGTAGTTAAATACCTACCTACTTTTTATAGTATTTATAATAATATTTAGAATTAGCTTTTATTTTTTATATTTTCAGTTACAAACATTTCTACTTTATTTATAGAAATATTTAATTCGACTTAAACTTATTTTGTTAGTTAGTTGACAAGGCAAAATTTCAGATTTTTCAGCAATATTATGAAGTAGTATTAGAAGGATATGAATGAGGTTCAGTGGTATATTTTACATTTTCAGGTAAGTGCATTTTGCAGTTTAGTATCAAGCAATTTAAAAATGTTATATGGCTGTAATTTAATTTCAGTTTAGTCATTTTCATACCTTAACCAGCTTATGTATTTAATTTAGTTGCTAATGCAACAATTCTAATTCTCAGTTTTTAAATTTTTTTTTTTATATCAACATATTATTAATATAGTATTTAGTAATGATGGTAATAGCTTTTGTGAATATTTATTTATATTTACTATTTCATTCTTTAAAGTACAAAAAAAATTTCTATATAGTTTTTTAGTAATAGTACGCTGCTATTTATTTCAGTTAGTTCGTCAAGAAATGTTTTAATTTTTTTAAATGTTTATCAACATATGATATTTTATTATATTTCAGCTTCATTTGAAAAGTAGCATTTTTAATAGTTTTAGTTAGCAATAAAAACACTGCTACTGATGTCTTATTGTTGCCGCTGTGTTTTCGGAAATTATCCTTTTTTTTTTTTGTCTCTTTTTTTTTTTTTTAATGATAATCGCTGCATATTCATGCCGAACATAGCTGAGTTACCTTTCGCACCTCATCAAAAAATCTGAGTAATGCCATTCATTAATGAGGCACGGCGATTGGCAATTGGCATTTCCTTCGAAACTTTGGCCAATCAGTAAAAATTTGTAGTGGAATGCAAGAGAGAGTGAACGTGTGCCTGCATTGGTGAAATTGTATACGTGACAAACAATGCTGGTCAAGAAAGAAAGGGGAAAGCAGGACTGAATTCTTTACATTGAAAGAGGTGTGAAGAGCAAGAGGGACAAACTACAGAACTAAAAAAAGAGCGAGTGAGGAAAGAAGGGATGTTTGAGCTGTTGGTAATCCCTTGAGAAACATGAAGCCACTGTGTGGTTTGGTCATCGGTAGATCAGATGACCTATCAAAGATCAGGACAGCCACTGGCGACTTGCCTCTTTCTTCTCTCTTCCCTTATCTGCAATTGACTGTCAGTTCTAACCCCCAAGATTTCCATTCTCCACACCCTAGTAGACTTTCAGGTACTGTACACTTAGTAAATGGACTCCGTAGAGTGTTGGGCCTACCCTTTATGAGGAAATGTCACCAAGCCTCTAATGATCCCACTTCAACTTAGGGTTAGGGTTTGTTTAAAGTATTAAACTTAAATCAGACTTTTGATTTTCGTCTGGCAAATGAAAAACCAAATAAAAGGGATTTATTTATAAATGCATTTATTTATGCATTGATTGACTGATTGTCATTTAGATTACACTGTAAAAAAAATTCTGTAAATTTATGGTAAAAAAAAAACGGCAGTTGTGATTGCCAGAATTTTACCATAAAAAATACGGTAGCAACATTTTAGGTTTTACGGTTTTAACTTAAATTTACATTTAAATACCATAATTTCATTAACTGATATAATGTTAATATACCAATCTATTGAAGTAATGAAATCTGTTTTGTACCTTTGTAATACACTGATAACCAGCAGGTGGTGATGAGAAAGTCACATCATTGAACCAAAGCCCATCACAAGTAGCTTTTAAATATTAACATATATAGAAGGTGCACAGTGTCATTCACACAAACACTAAACACCATTATGGTAACACACATGAAACTGAAATAATGCAATAAACATTAATTTAACAACATTAGATGTACATTAAACCCTACCACAAAGTTGAGTAAGAAAAAAAACTGAAGAAAGAAACATAGTTATTTCAACAAAAAACATCAAATTTGAAATGTAATGCAGGGAATTCTGGGAATCTCAGTTTACGGTTATTCACTGTAAATTATATGTTCTCTTTCACTTCCAAAAACGGTATACTACCGTAAAATTAGCGACATGTAATGTCCAATACAGTTTTCATCATATATAGTGGGGGAACTTACCATTAACCATTTAATGGGTTTTTACTGTAGCATTTTTTGTCTTTTACTGTTAAATTCACGGTCATTTTTTACAATGAACTATTAATCCAAGCTCATTTACCTTTACTCTATAAAAACAAATATTTTAATAACTGTTAATTGTACACTACCGTTTAAAAGTTTTGGGTCAGTAAGAGATTTATTTCAAAAACAATAAAAATCCTACTGACATAACATTTTGAATGCTAGTGTAAATTTGAGAAAATAGAATATTTCCCATTTTCCATGATGTGCATTATAATGTTGTGATGCTTTAATTTACTTGTAGCCTTTAAAATTATTGTTTGTTTTTAGTGTTTTATCTATAATTTATTTCAACAAATTAGTGTAGAATTTTAATATTGGTCGTTTATCATCCATCAGCTGTAATTTTAATATCCGTGCAACCCAAATGTCAGTTGTATAGCACATGTTTCTCTTTTTTTCATCTTCTTGTAGAGCGAAAGCAAAGATGGAGGCAGCAATTAAAACCGTGGTGAGTGTGTTCCTGAAGTCATCCAAGGGCAAGGAAAACCTCGGAGGGAAGGAGTTCCAGAGCCTCGTGAAGGGCCAGCTAAAAAACATTCTGACGGTTAGAAGCTGCATTTTGTTAAATCTAGCAACACTTTGTTTGGTATTCATTCATCATTCAGTTACCATATTCGTCAAAGATCTTTCAGTACACTCGTTTTTTCCATGGCTACAGGTTGGCCCTGGTCTATTTCTTTTTCGAGTAGTTCCTTATTATCTGGACTTTGATGAGCTGAGCAGAAACCACAAACTTGTGTCCAAATAGTCATTTAGCTTGAAGAATGCTGCTGTGTTATTTGCTCCGGTGCCACATTAAATTACAGAGGAAAACTTTGTGTTGCTCATTCATCTCGCACTGTTTGGGCTGCTGACATGAATGATAACTCAAATCGTGCAGTTTCTTGTGGAGAAGTGCGTTATTAATGTTCAAAACAATAATTTTGCCTGGCAGACCATAACCGGGTCTGTAAACTTGCTATAGATTTACATATTTAAACAACATGGTAACATGGACAACATGGTAAAAACCACGTAAAAACACCTCGACATTGTGATGGCAGGTTATTCATGAGCAAAAACCACTTACTTTTATTTCAGGAAGTTGTATTAGAATCTAGTTTATATTGGACATTGTTTCACCATGAGCGGTTTATTCCATTTCAGTGTGGAATGACAATCAATACAAGCTGCAAACTTGTTTCATTAGAGATTAACATGTGAGGAACTTTGTGTTTAGGGCTCAGAGGACAATGAGGCAGTAAAAAACATGCGTCAACAGCTTGACAACAACCAGGATGGGAATGTCAGCTTCCAGGAGTATATGAATCTGATTGGCTATCTGGCGCAGACTCTCAGCGAACAGCGTTCTTTGGAAAAAGAAACGCAACCAGAGAGTTCAACCCAGGAGACGCAGGCAGAGCCGGTAGCCAATGCACAGGCAGAGCCGGTAGCCAATGCACAGGCAGAGCCGGCAGCCAATGCACAGGCAGAGCCGCCGAAGGCAGAGCCACAGGCGGCAAAGGAGGTGGAGAAAGAAGACGAGCCAGTGACCAAGGAGGCAGCGGTCGAAGAGCAGAAGCCAGAGGAAGAGAAAAAAACAGATGTGGAACAGGAAGGGGTGAAAGTTGAAGAGAATAAAGCTGAAGAGAAGAATAAAACAGAGGAAGCATCGTAGGAGCTCGAGGAAGTGGAGATTGTCGCATCTCAAATGCTTCTGTGTTTTTGTTTGTCATTTTCATTATTGTGATATTTTAATACATATATATGAAACCTGGCCAATACACTACAATTTTTTTTTTTACTGCAAAGAGCTGTAGCCCTCTTATTACCGTTTTTTTTTTTTACAATGGCTAGAACACATTTCTCAATACTTTTCAAAACTCTTCACACTGTTCTCCTTACCAACTTTCAGCTTGGCACCTCCAAAATGCACTAGAAACACCAAAACGCTTAATATCATTACGCCAGTTAAGGTTGTCGCCCAACAAACACCCTTTAGGGCTTTTCACACTTGAAATAGTTAACCCTGGATCATTCTGTAGCGTTCTTATTTGCTGTGTCAGGGTCATTGAATGAATGCATGAATGAACGAACACAGAACGCGACCTGTTAACACAACAGCTCTAGTAGGCTCTAGCATTAGGCATCCTCGTATTGCAGACTGTACATTTTCTGAATGGACTTTTCAGTGGACTATAAAAGTACAAATAAAACAGTCTCTTCTTCACTCCAATTTACGGGTTTTCCGTCACCATTTGACAATATCCCCCTCAAACGTTGAAACGACATGTAACGCAAAGAATACGAGGTACGACGCGATCGCTAACCGTTTCGTTTTACACGGTACACGTTTGCCACATAGTGCTAGAGGTTTATAACACCAGGTTAACAGTAGCGCAAACCCTCATATTACAAGTGTGAAATGTACCATTACCCAGGGTTAAAAACGCGATTTAAAACGACATTAACCCGAGGTTAATCTCAGTGTGAAAAGCCCTTTTGTCACTCATAAAACAACGACCTAGAAACCAACACCAACAAGAGATGTAGCATGTTTTTCTGTTTTCCTATGTAAAATTCCTTTACAAACAAGAATGACACCTCTTTACTGTTTAGAATTCACTGCGGTAGGCTATTACATGGTCCATGTTAACATTACAATATAAAGGTTTGTAGATGAATAAAATGAAAGACTTAACACCTGTTTAGGTGTTTAGCTAGGCTACCCAATTGTTTTGATAGTATCAATTTTTTTTTAGATTTGGAATATATTTAAATATAATATTACTGTAGAAGTGTAGCAAATTGCTGTCTTTCTGTTTTGTATTATGTCAAGTTTTGAACTCGAGTTCAAAAGTTTTGAAAAAAAGTATGTAAATGTGCAAATTGACCTTTAGGTACATTGAATTTTGGTGGTGGTTGTGTTTGCGTGAGAAAGTAGTTAATGTAATATGAGAGATGTTTAGTCCGTAAATGCATTTTGTGCCAAAGCAATGGAAAATGATCTGCAGTTTAGTCCACATAGACTGCTGTCATTTACAATGTGAAGAAAAAGTGACCTATTGAGAAATGGGTCCCATCAATTGTAAGAAAACTGTAATACTAATTTCTGTTTGTATGCACATCAATTCATGCCTGTGATTTATTATGTACTAATAGTGTATAGAAATTGGCAATAGCCACAAATGTGACAAATGGCCAAAGAGGTGCAATAACTAATCACTATGTCCTTTTGTTTGAGCCAGATTTGTTGTAAGGGTACTGCAACCACTGTGTCCCCTCCAATAGCTCTACAAATCATCCATGAATGAAGAACAGACACCGTTTTTTTATAGCATAAATGTTGAAAAAGACACATAATTTTTAAGTGGCCATTATGTTTACTTTTTGTTTGTGCCACCTCTTAAGGACAGGGTTACTTAGTTGACTCTGGTGCTAGTCGTAAATGTACTATGTATTTTCCAGTGTTGCAGAAGCATAAAAAGAGCAAAATTTTCACCTCTCTTTTGTTTGATGAAATGCCAATCTGCAGGAAATTAACAAACTGCATCACCATTTAAATGTGGGACTTGCATTTATGGCGCACATGGGAACACTATGCAGTCCACATACTTTGTTGTTCACATTTCTGGGCCTTGTTTGCATGAGAATAAACAAATTTGCTTTTGAATGATGCAGTTTTATGGCATGCTTTCTGGCTTGTTTACTTGGATCTAACTCTCTCTGACACCCTGCATTAGCTGGTCTTTCTTTTAGACTTTCACATGCTGTCCATCTTAGTGCTTTGTCTCAAGAGCTGGAATATCAGATGCTTAGTGTGCTTATGATAGCTGATGCTCAATAATTAAATGCCTTTGGGACGGAATCCACACCAGGGGACCCTTGTGGCCCCGCAGGAGCCCCAAGTCATCCCAAAGTATCAGTTCACTATAAGGCAGTTAGGCCCCAAAGACCTTTACATTCACATAGGCATTCATTACCTTAAACTTGACTATATTTGCCTGCATATATTTCGGTGTATTTTGTGATAATTTATTTGTCGCATTTATTGAGACAAATGCATAGGTACTTTCACCATTAAGCCATTATCTAGCAGCTTACATAATACATTATACATGCTACATTATGCATTCTACAGATATATATTGCCTACATCAGTGTGAAATCCTACGCTGCCTAAAAAGCGCTCATTTAGATCATGCTAATGAGCTCTCGTTTAGCTCATGCTGTCATGTATATCCTGGCCATCTAAAACCTCTGTTTACTTTGGTGTGTCCAACTCCACAACAGCCGTGTCTGGTGTTACTAGACCCCACTATATTAGCATTATAGCATCATCAAACATCATGACGTTTGGCTAACATTCTTTGACCACATGTTTGTATACTGTTTTGATATATATTCAACAAGCATTGACTTTCAAACTTGATGTTAATTAAGTTTTGTCAGTCAAAAATGGAAGTAGTTAGCAGCTCTACCTTGGGAGGTGATTGCTAGGCCTCACTACATTAGCATTATAGTGTCATCACATCTTATTAAGTTTGGCTAACATTAATGTTTTGACCACATGTGGAAAATGGTATTGATGTCTATCAGAAAAGCCACTAGCATGAACATGTTGCTGTTGACTTTCTAGCTTGATGTTAAGCCAAAATGCAGTAGTTTACAGCTCTTCTTAGGTAACATAAAACCTCTTCTGTCTTTTAAACGAATGCACGAGCATTTCATTAAGTGCACATAGCTCAATGTAACCAACTGACCACATACACAGCCTTCATTTTCTATGCTGTACGATTGACCATCTCCATCTACTCAACAATAAAGGACTGTAATGCGAACTCCACTGGCCTGTAGAGTCTTCTTGTGTAGAGTCAACTGGCATGATAGGGTCAAATGGCCCTTATATTGGCAGGTGAACTAAAGGAGGAGAGTTCGGGAGGGGTGCCGAAACTGAAGATGTGGGAGATGCTCTTGAGAAAGGAGGGGGCCAGGTGAGTGATATTTAAACCCCAGAGGTTCTCTCTCTCTCCTCATCTGTTCCTCAGCTCTCCGGCTGTCTATCACTATCTCCTGTGCTTCATTACAGACAAAGGAATCTCTCCGTAGGCATTCAGGTAAGACAGACAACTCAGACGAGAGAAAGGACTCCTTTCTCTCCAAGCAGAAAGCTAATGAATGCTCTTCTGGATTGGATTATCTACTGATAACTTTTTTGGTAGTCTTTATTCGAATATCTGTCCATAGGTCAGTGCTATCATTACTTTTGTGTGAAGTTCTCATGGGATATGGATATAACCTATATGAATGTGTATAGCCTTCAAAGTTAAATTAAGTCAAATTGAAACATATGTATATTATTTATATTTCACACAGACTTTTAAACCTTCACATATACATATAGGGTGAATTAAGATAAATTGGGACAGGTTTTGCCATTGTGATAATATTAACTCCCACACACACACACTATATATATATATATATAATATATATATATATAGGAGTATAGTCTTGGACGGCCAAACCTGAATACAGGTAAAGTGAAAAATTTTTTATTTTAAAATATAGCCATATAAAAATACAATCCAAATGGTTTAGAATATAATTTAGATATCATTAGAATAAACATCTCTTAACATCTCTACTACTCTATACAGAAAATTCAAGCACTGAAGTGTCCAACTTTACCTGTATTCACCAAACTACACGCCTGTCCTGAATATATGGTTTTGTCTTTGATTTTCATTAATGTAAATGTATTTTTTGGGTCTGTATTATTGAATGAGTTCGATTTAGATTTGAAAGAGTTTGTTTTTATGTAAATAAATTAATCTCTTCTTCTTTACATGTCAAAGAACGGTCAGTTTCCTTAGTGTCACTGGGTCACTTGGTGTTACATTTCCATTCTCGTCTTAGTTGCCATCGCGTCACAGTGTCCATTCTATACCGTTCCGATACTGCTAATGAGATTGTGCTTCTGTTTTCTTATGCCCTACAAAAAATGTGCCATAATTTCACCTTTCATCTTAATTTTTCAAATTGTCTTGCATTTAAATAGTTTATTGCTGTTCTTCCTTATTGCTGCTTTGTCCTAAAATGCTTCCAGTTGAACTTTTTTAATGCCTTTGTGGGACATTAAACCATTCTGACCTTTCTAGTTAGTGTCCATTTCATGAACAATGGTTTTTGGTTTTAGTACACGAGAGCTGTAGTTCACCGTTTTTTGTTCCAAATCCGCATGTCACCATTTGAGCTTCCTAATTAGGCACTCTCTTAGGTTAACTAATTAGTTAAATTAGATGGTGTAGTACTTCAAATAAAGAGCTGAGCACTGAGACCTCATTAGAGTAACCCTGTCCAAAGTTGCAATTCAATTATGTTGCTAATTAGAGTACAGAAATGTAGGGAAAAGGGCAACAAACATGAATTTTACTATTTCATTGATCTTATTTCATTACTTTTAAATTTATAATTGATTAAAGTGGGTAATTCCCGTAATTGATTAATACTGTCTTATCCGCAGCTGTTTTTCTTTTTGCTTCATTTTGCAATATTCATGATTATACAGTCTACAGGACTCTAAACTTTGGCCTCTATCCTCAAAATTAACTAATGGAGTTGCTTTAGGAAAATTTCAGGTGTGTATTGTGTGTGTGTCTTCATGAGAGCCTCGGATTACTTGGACGAAGGTTCCCTTGGGAACTTGCCCATAGTTTTATCTGCATTTTGACAGTTTTATGTTTCACTTGCGGTTTCCATTTGAGAGATGCGGCCCCTGTTACATGAGCAACAGATGATTTAGATGTGAGCAGAGAAGCGTTCACATACAACTAATGAGCGTTCGAAGAAAACACAGAGTTGTGTAACGTTAACAGTTTATATAATCACGCATTGGGTGAGAATAACAGTTTATAATTCCATCTAAATATCTCTCATAAAGTGCCAAACCTGTAGTACCACAATACTTAGAGGTTTAACGTTACCTCTTTGTGTAACTTTTGAACTATGTTAAGTTGGTTAAGCCATAAAAACACTGAGGCAAATCATTCAGCCTTCCATCAATGCTTCTTTTCATGGCCAAATTCTGATCATGCTCCAGTCTTTCTCATCTTCTGTTGTGCCTCATCAATGACTGTGTCTGTTTCTACATGCGCAGTAGCTCGCTGAACCCGGAGAGAGAAGATCCAAGATGCCACGCTCAAAGTGTGACGTGTAAGAATGTTGCTTTTTGAGTGACAAACCCCTAATCAGAATTTACCTCTGAATCAAATAAACCCCTCAAATAGTAAGGATATTATCTCAAACAAATGCTTGAGAGAACATTTCACATTTTGTTTTCACCCATAGTCCAAAACATGTGTTTGTGCCAGAATTAATTGAGCCAAAGCTCCGCCCATGCTAGTCATGTGACCATACATGCAGCAGGGTCTAGCGAGGGGCGCGCCATGTTGTTGTATCTAACCTTTGACCTTTTTAACCACCTTACAGCATGTCCAAAGAGCCAAGCTCCAACTTAGAAAGCGCCATGCAGATGCTCATCAAGACCTTTCATAAGTATTCCGGGAAGGAAGGAGATAAATACACGCTCAGCCGAGGAGAACTAAGGGAACTTCTGACGGAGGAGCTGGGAAATTATCTTGGGGTGAGAAGAAAGCATATGCAAAATGACAACATTTTTGCAACCTCTTTTGGTTTCACAAAGAAGATATTAAATAAAAAAGGAGGGTGGGGCTTGATCCTATTCATCGGGAGTTGATTGGACAATGCGAAGTTTGGAAGGGAGGGATTAAAAAAATAAGGATTTGTAATGTCAGCCAAAAATTATAAAGACAAACATGTTTTATTTGGATTAATAAGCACATTGTAAACAATAAGACCAGGAACATGCATTAAGAAAGTAAATAGTAAATAAATAAATAAAAATGACTTGATAAAATCGATGATGTAAATGTAATAATGGAACAAAGTATTTATCTTTGATTTTTTTTTCACATTCCCTCCAACATTTTGTTAAAATCTTTCCACATAGATTCCTCAGAACTTCTGCAAAAAAAAGATTTAAATACCTGCTATCTGCCATACATACGTTTCAGCCAAAACAAATATGACACAACCTGTAACGCAAGCTCAGATTTGCATCTTCTGTAAGCTACAGAAATGCCCATTTGATAAGGGTTTACAGATTCAGTGACCCTGTAATTATGTCTCATGCAAATATCTTGTATGTGGATCCAGCCTCTGGCTTTTTCTTCTGACATGAACACACACATTCCCTTTCATTAACATTCCCAGCGTTCTCCAAGCTACACACTTTTCAAAATGACATATTGACTTTACTTTTATGCATACATTCTTAAAAATTAGGTTCCAAAAGGAGGTTTTTACCAAAATGCCATAGAAGAACCTTTTTTGATTTCCCAAAGAACCTTTCAGCGAACAGTTCTTAAAAGAACCATCTGAAGAACATTTTCAAAATCTAAAAGAACCTTTGGTGGAATGGAAAGGTTCCATGGATGTTAAAGGTTCTTCATGGAACCATAGATACCATACCAATAAAGATTAAAGAACCTTTATTTTTAAGACTGTAAAGAACCATTTTCCACTGTGAAGAATCTTTAGTGCAGTAGAAAGGTTCCATGGATGTTTAAGGTTCTTCATGGAGTGTAAGTGTATTTTATTACATATTGACACACAGTTTTAACTCCCATCTTTTCATTTTTGTCTTCACGCAGAGCGCTCAAGATAAAGACGCGGTGGAACGAGTGATGAATGACCTGGATGCCAATAATGACGGCGAGGTGGACTTCACCGAGTTCATCATCCTCATGGGTGCGCTGACCGTGGCCTGCAACGATTTCTTCTTGGACAGCCCGGCACCCAAAAAGCCAGAGAGCAAGGGCGATGCAGCCACAACAGAGGAAAAGAAAGAGTAATGAGCGCATGCTACCAGAACAGAGAGAGAAAACGGAGCAAAGTATTAGTAGGTTGCATGGTTGAGAACAAGAGAGTGTGTTTCATCCATTTCTTTTAGCAGGACCGACAAACCTAGTTCCTGGAGCACTTTTCTCTGCTTTTATAATTCAACCGAAGCTTTTAATATGCTTGACTGACAAGCCCTGAAGGAAAAGACTTGGGGGTTTGACAGAAACACTCATCAGTTCAGTGCCAGGGGCTGGTTTGTCTAACGCTGAACTATTTTTTTTTCTAGTTAATGAGAAGTTCTTGAGTAAAGTCTTTTCAGGATCTGTTTCATATGAGCGCAGACATTATATACAGCTATATATAGTGTTTTTGGATGAAGATATAGCAGCAAAGTGTATTTTGAGTGCAATAAGTGGCTACTAAATGAATGTCAAAGCCTGTATTGATAGAAAGTGGTGAGTTATAGACAGTTATGAATGCTCATTGTTAATCGTTCTGAACTATGACTTGAAAACAGATGTTGAGATATTTATATTTATATCTTTCATGATGATGTAATTATAAATACCCTTTATTGTTGACAGCAGACAACATTACGTCTGCTTCATGGTTACCATAAATTCTGAACAGCGTTCATAATCTATAATAATTCAGTGTTGAAGATATGAACTTGGTTTGTCTCTTTCTGTGCATCTATTTTTTTGCCTATTTTTATTTAATAATCTATATGTATCTTCTTAATTATAATAAACGTGCAACTGACCTCCATACGTTGTCTGACATTTTTTGTAATTCTACATGCAATTTGTTTTTTATCATACTAAACATTTATCATGTTTAAAAATGGTTTTCTGTTATGATTAGTTGTCTTAGTTGTGTTTAGTATAAAAAGTTTAGTTTACTACACCAAGGATTGTTTTTTTTTTTTTTTGATTTTTAGATATTAATTAAATATTAAATAGCCATTTTTCTTTACATTCACATATACCAAATTTGATTGATGATGTTATATCATCCTGCTTCTAAAATATGTTCTGGAGTAATCTATTTAATGTGATTTTTTAATATTGATGCCTTTAAATATTACAATATACATATATTAAAAAACTAATATTTAAAGTAAATATCTTATAAGGTCAATCTAACAAAAAAGTAATATTCAAAGATAATTTTTTGACATTTGGTTTTGTGCAATGACATACAAAGACAGTTACATAAAACATAATTGTATTTTTTGAAATACTAATTTAATCTTTGGTTGTCTTCACAGTTAATATTTTTCTCACACAGAAAATCAAAAAGTAGAAAGCACCGACAAGGGTTATTATTTTTTTTTTCTTTCCTGTTTAAACCAAAATAAAAACAATAAAACTGTCATTCCTAGAAAAAAAAAAAATAAACAAACAAAAAAAAAAAAAAAAAATATATACGATATATAAAAGGAAATGAAAAGTACAAATCTAATTTGAAATATTAACAAAAACGATAATTGTACATTATATAAATTATAATAAAATAACACTGCTCTGAACAAGAATTCTGTCTGTTCCAGCAAAGCACAAACTTACAAAACAGTAGACAAAACTTTGTTTAACAGTTGACTAAAGTGACTGATATTACTGTAAATCCACAACAGTGGGGATTCCCGCTATAGATGTGTGTAAATACTACAAAGGTGCTTGCTGGAGCACATCCTGGACTTGTTGCTCATTTCCGGCTCAACCTGTTTGACCTGATCTACTACTAGCCATGTTTACCCAGGCCTGTAAAGGAGAAACAATAAGCAGCCACAAAATAGAAAGAGCATTAAAATGTCTGCTGATCCTGCATTCATATTTCCAGAAGCACATTTGTGTTCAGCTCAGAGCTAATTACTTCAGTACAGACAGTCATGCTGAATCAATTATGAATGGTATCTTTAATTTCAGTATATATAAGCATTTACTGGTTCGTGTTACATAGCAGCTGATCACATGTTGCTGTATTCATTATGCTCCAGCCAAAACAATATTTAAAGCATTGGATCAGACATAGGGTGCTTTCTACAAGAACGCATTATGACAAAGTTTACACTACATAATCTCGTGTCATTCACTGAGAAGTAAATGACACAAACCTGCCCATGAAATCATCAGCAGAAAGGCTGCCACAAACCTGTGGTTGTTTTATATGGGTTGCATCAGCTGAAGCATGTCGTGCATGTTAACAATGCAGAAATGTTTGTACTTTGTATTTATTCTCTGACCTAATTACTAACTTAAACTTTGCGTTCATGAAAAATATACATTTTATCCACACAACTTTTCAAAAGTCTCTTATGTTCACCAAGGGATTTGCATTTACGCCACTGCATTTATTTGATCGAAAACAAATAAAAACTGTAATATTGTGAAATATTATCATTATGATTTAAAGTAACTGGTTTCTAATTAAACATAATCCAAAAAAGTTATTTATTTTGATCCTTCAGAAATCATTCTAATATGCTGGTATGGTGCTCAAGAATAACTTTCTAGTATCAAGTTGACAAACAGTGTGCTGCTTATATTAGATAATAATAGGTTTTAATAATTTTATAAAATATTAGTTTGGGAAAAACTTGATATATTTTTCTGTATTCTATAGCAAGTTTAAAACACAGCATATGTGACCCTAGACCACAAAACCAGTCATAAGGGTCAATTTTTTGAAATTGAGATTTATACTTCATCTGAAAGCTGAATAAATAAGCTTTCCATTGATGTATGGTTTATACAACTATTTGAAAATCTGGAATCTGAGAGTGCAAAAAAATTGCCAATAAAGTTATCCAAATTAAGTCTTTAGCAATGCATATTACTAATCAGAAATTAAGTTTTGATATATTTACGGTAGGAAATTTACAAATCTTCAGGAACTCGTACTTAATATAATAATTTTTGGCATAAAAGAAAATCCATACTATGTGTTGTTACCATGCTACTTTATATAGGCTATATATAAACTATGATGTGTCCAAAAAATTTTATTGATTTTTTTTTTTATTGATTTATTTCTTTCATATAAACCCTTATCTCTATTTGAATAGAATATTATGCTGTTATTAAATCCCACTTGTTTTAATATTTTATTATAAATGACATTTATACATTCTTACATGTGACTTAAGTGCTTGAATGCTTTTTAGGACCATGTGCAAGTTGTATTAAGGAGGTGTAAAATGCAGAGATCTGGACCTCATAATGTTTATGACAGCTATATAAGTCCTTTTTTTTTCATTTACCAGACACTTTTATTAAAACTATATAAAAATGAGGAGTACAAGCAATTATCATGATGAGACAATAATGTGTGAATTGTCCACGATAGTACAAGCTAATAAAGGAAGGATATTAAGGATATTAATTTATCTTATTAATTCCTTTATCGCCACATTATCCATGCAGGATACAAATCCTGCTTTCACACAAACAATTAGATAATATAAAACATGTACCAAATCTAGAGGATTTTGTCTTCATATCTGTCTTCCTCCAGACTACAGACGGTGTTCAGGACAGTGACAGTCTTTTGGGGCTGAGGCTGTTGTGGCAGCTGTGATGTGGTGGTGTCACCTGACCGGGTCCGGCTGGTAACTGTAGTGCTGTATGTCACCGTTATCTGACCAGGCTGTCTGGACCAGCCCTGACAGACACCTCAGCTTACCTCACGCGCTGAACGTCTCCACCGCAGTCTCCAGCTCTGCTTCTGATCCCACCGCGGATGATCTGTGCTCATGATAACAACAACGACAACAGTGTCCATATCAGTGTTCATACATGCAGACAAACACGTACTTCCTACAAACTAAAGTGGAGGCACACACAAGGAGCTCACACGCAATGATTATCTCATGTATATGAACACAGGAATGCATTTGTAAAACTATGTTTGACATTCTAGGGCAAATGTTAGACTGACAAACGTGAGAGTGTGTGAGCAGGTTCAGAGAGCCACAGATGATAATGCAATAGATTACAAACACCAGTATCTATACTGTGACCTACATTTCCTAATACTTTTTGATACTGGATAGTGCATTGTATAAAAAGCCACTGCTACCATGTTTTACTATGTAAAAATTTATTTTTAGTACTATCTACATGTAATTTATATTTACTTAATACTTTTTATATAGCAAGGATGCATTAAATTAATCAAAAGTTAAACAGCGAATTGATCAAAAATGATTTCAAATAAATCTTTTGAACTCTCTATTCATCGAAGACTCCTGGAAAAAGATTCCACAACAATATTAGGCAGTACAATGTTTCTCGAGTAGGAAATCAGCATATTAGAATAATTTCTGAAGGATCATTTTGACACTGACCAGAGTATGGCTGCTGAAAATTCAGCTTTATCACATGAATAAATTAAATTCTAAAAAAAAAAGTAGAAATAGTAACAGTTATTTTAAATTGTAATATTATTTCACAATATTACTGTTTGTCTGTATTTTTTATCGACTCAACGTAGCCTTGGTGACTTCTTTCAAAAACATTAAAGCATCTTTCCATCCCCAAACCTTTGAACGGTGGTGTATAAAAAATGAACATTATAATGTTCCCACAACCAAAATGTAATTTGGAAAATGTTTCAACATACATTTGTTGTCTGGTGGTTTTTCTGGTTGAACACTACAGTTTGAGGTTGAAGCAAATTACAGTTGTTCTCACCCTTACAAAGTTTTAAACACATGGTCTGTATTGTAATTGACTTGTTTTCTCTCACTTGCTTTATTTCCCATGTTTGCAGTGTAATTTCTCATTGTTTAAATCACAATTATAAGCCAGTTGTCGAGCTACATTTGCAAACTATTACAATTCGACTAACACTTTAATTGCTACCAGCTAAAGCTCATACAGTGAAATGTTCCCAGGCCTATAAAGTTTTGACTTTTAAACTAAACTTTTGTAATATCACACTTACAAGATACCATATTTTTACTATTTGATTAGATACTTAATTTTTTATTGTATTAATCTACTATTAAACCAAAGTCTGTTTTTTAAAGGGGTCATATGATGTTGCTAAAAAGAACATTATTTTGTGTATTTGGTGTAATGAAATGTGTTTATGCGGTTTAAGGTTAAAAAAACACATATTTTCCACATAATGTACATTATTGCTTCTCCTCTATGATCCAGTGCGGGACAGGATATATAAATGACTTCGCGACGCGGTAAACATAAAACCATGTCTGCATGTGTGATCAGAGAAATGACAAACAACAAGCCCTACTCTACACTGCTCAAAAAACTCGCTTTAAATATAAAAAATATAAAAACTCTTTAAATATGAAAACGTACTTACAGTTTGTGAGTCAGAACAGTCGGCATTGTAGGCTACACTCCTAGGTTCAGGAAATAGTCCTCCGTAAAATGTGTTGCACACATCTAAATATTTGGGTTGAAACTGTTCTGGAACAGTGTTGTAAATCAACTTAACCACTGATTTCTAGTCTTGTCCATTTTTGGAAGGCCAAATAAAGTAGTTTAGTTTTCACAGCAAAACACAGCATCACACACGGCGGCCTAAAGTGAGCGGTGGCGGCCTAGAGTGCGAAGAGGCCAGGGGGCTCAGTGAGGAACGGCGGAGGACAGAGTAAGCGGGAGGCGGCCTTGAGTGAGCAGAGGCGGTGGGCTTGAGAACGGTGTGGCCGGCGGATTCGATGAAGGAGCATCTGGAGGGCTTGCGGCAATCACATGTGATGACCCTGGGCTGGACTTCGCTTCGTCCACGGTGAAAGTCAATCTGGCGATCCACAGCGCAAAGTGTTGTATTTCCTCAGCAACCAGCACGGATCAGCTCCAGGCATGACGAAGCAGATATCGTCCTCATTTGGAAGGCCAAACAAAGTAGTTTCGCTTTCACAACGAGAAACACAGCGTCTTCACGACATGACGGCGGCGGCGGTGGAAACAATACTACAGCGAGAATAAAAATTACACCTTTCTGTTCTTTGTGTGAAACATTTGGGCGGCGTTATGCAAATCTTCCCACATGTGACGTAGATATGTGGGGGGCGTGTTAGAACGAGCCATTTAGGTAGGCGTGGCTGACTCTTAACTTTATAAAGAATAGCTCTTTGGGTTTGAGACTTCAGTTTTTGCAACTTTACAGATCTTCTTTATGCACCAAGAGCTTGTAACACTCCAAAGAGAAAGGAAAAAAATTGAAATCGCATCATATGACCCCTTGTTAAGGACTGGGGTTTCTGGGGAAGAGCTTTGAATTTAACGTTTCACGTGTTTGGTGTTGGTGTATCTTTAAGGATGGTTTTGTCTGTCTATTCTCATACAAATGCTCGGGAGGATGTGCTCTGGTTTTTAAAAACAGGATACACAGCAGGCGTCCAAAGAGACCGCCTTATCGGACTCAGCTATCATGATGATGAAGTAAGAAAAGTAAAAAGAGAGGGATCTTAGCGTACCTACTGAAAGGAAAGGGGGAGGGCTGGTGTCAATTCAAGCCTTTTCTCCTGCCCGACATGTTAAGTGTCTTTAATACCGGTGAAACGATACCGAGGCAACACTTTGCCCATTTTTAGCAGTGTGAATCACGTAGGCTGCTGCTGCTATTCTACCCTAAACCCCAGAGGGGCCGCAGACTCATCTGATCTGCAAACAGTCATTAACCCCGTCGCCTCTGTCACCCCTTCACCTGACCTTCACTGCGATCTTAACCTGCCTATGACAGCAGCCCTGGATTAACAATTCATCTCGATTTAAGACAATGCAGACGGTAACTCAATCCTGAGGCTAAAATTAACGCTAATGGGTCTTGAAGAGGGCCTGAGAATGAAGAAATCATTCATGAGGAGCACTCGGGAAAGACATGTCAATGAAATGATTCATAACTAATGATGACCGAGGGTGAATCAGGGCAAGGTGAATGAATGACAATGTGACCGTGCACCTTTGGAACTGGATGGTCTTCATGTTGCATTGTGTGATTTATGGCGGCGCTCTGAGTAACTGACAGGGTTATTAACTAAACCTAAATCAGAAATAATAAAAAAAAACATTCTCTTTGCTTGAAATAAAATGAATGCTAACTGCAATAAAATCATCTAAAATAAATAAATAAATAAAATATTTTACTGAAATATAAATTTTAAATATATATATTTTTTCATCTAGATGCCAAGGCAACATTTCTCGTGTTTCTCAACTTAATTTAGGCCTACTAAAATAACTAAACCTAAATAAAAATTAATAAACACTATCCACCTTTTTTTTCCCGTAAGAGCTGGCGTAGCCATTTGTAAATTTAATGTGTCCGGCTTCCGGTGTCATCCATTTCCAGCTATTGTTGGCTGTACAAAACAGCAAACTGGTGTGTCTTTCCATATTATTTGAATACATTATCTTAATTATGAACACACTGATTTGTAGCGCAAACAGTTTGACCATTTACTGCACTACTGTTTAGTCGTACAGTTCTCGTTATTTCTCGAGAACTATAAGTTCTCTCTCGAGAATTGTCTCGCATATTCACAGAAAATGGCTTACTTCTGCATTGAAAAATAAGTTGAATAGATATAAAACTTTTAAATGAAAAACAACTTCTAAATATTGTTAAAAACTATCTCAATGATATTAAATAACACTGGTAACTGACTGCAAAATGATGGCAGAAATTGGTGGATTTGATGAAGATAAAGTGGAAAATGATGAAGATCATTGATGAATGAATGAAGATGATTCCACATCAAAGTTTTTCTAAAGAACGAGGAAAAATAACCTTTGGGTTAAGGGCAGTGTGAAGGTATCCTCAAGTCATTCAAAGCAGAAATGGTTTCAGACAATCACAGCAAATTAAGTGACACTAATAGCTGTGAACTTAAGTGCTGCCATGATTGTCCTGTTACTTTTACAACTGATTGGTACAAATAACACATTGGGGCCAATATTATTTGCAGGGTTGGTTCTTTATAATAATCGACCAATAGAGGCCACCAGACACTAACTTTTAGTCAGATGGGCACAGTTATATTACTCTCATGTCTTTTTTACTACACTCTAAAAAATGCTGGGTTAAATATAACCAGTGGTGGAAAGAGTACTGAAAAACCACAATGGGTTGTTTTGACCCAGTGGTTGCGTTAATACCCAGAAGGTTGGGCTAAACATTTAACCCAACCGCTGTGTTAAATACAACCCAATTGCTGGGTTTGTCCTTTTTTAACCCAGCGCTGGGTTATATTGAACCCAGCATTTTTTAGAGTGTACTAGGTGAAAGCAACAAGTTCAGGAGTGGAAGCGGTGTTTGTACCGTGTTAACTCGACAACAAGAGGGCGGCAAAGTCTTGTTCTAAACGCAGTTTTGCCTTTGAGTTGAAAATGTGTGATTTATGATTTGTGTTTAGGGGACTGATCCTGGATCAGTAGAAGTACAAAGGAAAAAAACAACATTAGTGCACTGTTCTGACTCGTGACAGTTGTTTCTTCACATCTGAATATCCAAAAACATGCTTCCATAAATGATTCTATATATATTTAATTGTAATTATTTTACTATTCTATTTTGGAGATCAGTACTCACATAGCTACAGTTGATAAATTATGCCTACAAAACTGCTTTTGTCATAGAATACTTTTTTTTTTATTTTAAAGGCATTTTACATTTAGAACAAGATAAGTTATTTAGGAAAAATGAGAGCGGAATGGAAATAAAAGCAAAATCACGTTAAATCAAGCTGATTTCATGAAACGGCAGTCTTAAAACTACAAATCCACTCATGCAGCTGAACCACACAAGCGTTCAGACGCGCCTATAACCAAATCGGGGGTAAACCTTTTCTTTTTAGAAAACGGTCAGAGTACATTCCCTCCAAAAAAATATGCAACAAGACCATAAATACATTCTAATTGTACCTATCTACAACAATGCCCATCGCAGTGAACTGAGTGCAAAATGCACAACACATAATTTCTCCCTGCTGCATCATTCGCAAAAGTGGTCTGATCTCGATCAGTCCACATGCTTGATACACGGGGGGCGACGATAAAAAATATTGAGCAGTTACAGAAATAGCATAAGACATTTATCAGTTTTACATCACCTACATGTCACTAATATAATTTTATATAGAAAACAATTCTATAATATCGCCATAAACATAAACATTTTGTAAAAATCGCTTATTTGTTTTAGCCCGACCACCCCTATTTTCCACACATGCCCTGCGCGAGTCGACTCCGGCTGTCCCTCTTTGTCCGGCAACGAGCAGGCCGTAATTAACATGGCCAATTTCGCGTTTGGGGATAAATATTAAATCGTAAGTCTATTTGACATTGATTGTTTGTCATATGCGGGTTGACATCCATGACTTGATGCAGCAGTCAGGTGTATGTGAATGAGCTGTATGAGCAGCGTTTACCGTCTTACCTTGCTTGCTGATGGCTAAACGGCTAGCGGTAGCTAGATCGCGAATTCAAATCACGTTCGAATTCAATTCAAACGCCTAGCGCGTCATTTACAGTCGCACGGTATTTTCGAATCGAACGCAGTTTAAAATGGGCGGAAGAGCTCGGTGTGCTTGCATCTGAATGACATTTAGACGGCCGTCCAGGTAGAAACACATCTGTATGTGCTCACATTGCAGGCAGGCAGATGTGCATTCACATTCAGTCCATCCCAAACACTTCTTATCACGGCTGGTTTGCGTGCTTGCAAAGATATTTTGGTTAATAACTCATCATCTTCAGATGTTGGCTCGTCCAGATCGCGTTATTATTTGGGGGTGCGTGCGTGTAAACGTGCAGAAGATGATAAATCTGACTCAAACCATTGATGCGTCCTTCAGACATTGGCCCATCGGTACAGTTAAACATTAAGCATCTCACGCGCAATTCCTGGGGCTGCGGGGTGATACTCGTTGGACCCGAGGAGGTTTAAGTCAAATAAACGAATTTCTGTAAATGAACGGTGTCATGGCACCGCACCGACAGTCATTTTAATGGCGGGACAGCAGGCGGGACAGACTCAAGGAAAACGAGGCAAAGGTAGGAAACTGTCAGTCAGCGCATCTCTGTGTCCGAGCGGGGATCCACACAGCTCTGGCTGCAAATCTCCCTTTTCCCTGTCCGCACATGCCTGAATGTACGGTGGCCTTGTTTTCGTGGGGATCTGTCTTTGGGTAGCTTTGTCAACCTCGCATCACTTGTCTATTCACGCGAGTTCGTTTGGGGTTTGCTTTATTTATTTTTTTACACTCATTGCATTCAACTCTTTTCCAACGTGGTATTTGCCCTTAAAGCAAGCCTCTTACTTGGGATCAGGGTTTGGGATCTCTAAAGGGTTGCATAAAAGTTCATCAGTTGTAAAATGTGTCTTCAGAGATAGACCGATATGACCGATTATCTTTAAATAGGTGTCTGATAAATGATATGCATTTTTTTTTAAAAGACTCCTTATTGTTGCTTAAAAAAAAAAAAAAATGTAGACTACAATTAAATTTAGATATATTTAATATATATTTTTATAAGGAATAAACAAAAAATTTTATAACAGTTATGCCATTTTTTTTGTCAACATTGTCCATATTTGTATTTATTTTTGGCTGTGTAGCTGTAGAAAGAATGAATGTATTGTATAATAATAACTGTTATTATTATTAAAAATGTGACTATCACAGTGACACTGAATACTGTAGTTAGGTGCTAGTCTTTAGAGACAAAATATTGCTGTATATCCATAAAAATATCGGTTAAACTGATTATCTGTCTATCTCTAATAATGTTTAATAACATGGGATACACTTTGATAATCTAGGTTTTATGGGGTTTTGTTTTATTTTGATGGTTTGATTTATTTGGTTCTCAAGAAATGTATGTATTTATTGGAGGTACTGAGATGTGTGGTTGTCGTATCAACAAATATGTTTAACAAAATAGTCAGTTTCCAAATCTGTTTGTTACCAGTGCTCTGCTTTATCTCTTCAAATGCCAGTCAGGTTCACAGTTGATGCTAGCAGTGTGACACATGGGACATGTAAATGAGCAGTTCCACTTAATACCACCTGGCAAATTACAGTGAAAAATTATCTTGTGCACATTTTTGCATCAAAAAACTTTTTATATAAATGTGCTTTTGGTCTAACTGCTCATTTCTCCCACCCTATTCTTGTTCATTTCCCCCCTTTACATTTCTGCTTCCATAGGTTCCCAGATGAAGAGCCCAGAGAAAAAGAAGAGGAAATCCAACACTCAGGTTAGTTTTTGAATCTTTGGACTTAATGCTTAATTTTATATTTAGCCGGACTTTGTTGTAAAGGTATTTGTATTCTAGTGAAGTTGGTACCCTCTTTAAGCTAAATGTTAAAAATAATTGCATTTAATGACAAATTCAGTGCATTAACATTAGAAACTAAGCAATTCAGCATTACCAACTTATTTCTCACCCTTTGTATTTCCTGCTAGGGGGCAGCATTCTCCCACCTCTCTGAGTTTGCACCCCCTCCTACTCCGATGGTTGATCACCTGGTGGCCTCTAACCCTTTCGATGATGACTTTGGTCCGCCATTGCGATCTGGGGGAGGGGGTGGTCCAGGTGGTGCCTCTTTTCTGCCCAGTCCAGGGGGCGGTGGAGGTGGCTATGTTGGACCCGGTCGAATGGGAGGAGGTATGGGATTCATGGGCGGCCCAGGTGTACCTGGAGGTGGACAGCCTGGCCGACGACCCCCTTTCGGTCCGCCAACGCCAAATACTGGACCACACCACCCACTTGGATTTGGGGGCATGCCAGGCTTTGGAGGTGGTGGAGGCGGAGGAGGTGGTGGTGGAGGATTTCCACCAGGAGGCCCATCCCAGTTTAACATGCCACCCAATTTCAGCCCACCCATGCACCCTGGGCAGGGCTTCAATCCAATGTTGTCACCTGGAGGAATGGGTGGCGGTCCAGGAAGTGGAGGAGGTCCACCTCATCCAAGGTTTGGGATGCCTCAGCAACAGCCTCCACATGGACAAGGTGGCCATCCCTTCAACAGCCCGCCCTTACCTGGTGGCCCTGGCCCTCGTGGGCCTCCGCACGGCCCCATGAACCCTATGGGGGGTATGGGAGGAGGAATGAACATGATGGGGATGGGTGGTGGGGGTAATATGGTGGGTGGACATCCAGGTATGCCTCCACAAGGACAGTTCCCTCCTCCACAAGATGGCCCGTACCCTGGATCAAGTCCTCCTGTTGGTGAAGAGGGAAAGAACTTTGGTGGTCCAGGTGGTGGTCCACCTGTTCCCTCTCAACAGCAACCACCTAACCTTAACCCCTCCGGTCCTCCATCCAACAATGCCACCCCTGGTCCGTCCCCAGCCCCTGGACCCCCACAGCCTGGAGGAGGTTTCCCAGGTCATCCAGATGTCCAACAACCCAACCCCAACACTCCAGGACAACCCCAGTCGGCTCCTCAACCCCCCAATCCCAACTCGTCCCCCACTGGCCCCCATAACGGTCCCCAGCCTCAACCGGCACCAACCAATCAGCATCCTCCACCCAACTCCAGTGGTGGCCCTGGCCCCAACACCCCATCCAATCAGCAGCAACCAACGCCACCAAACTCCGCTCCGGGTTCAGTGCCCTACAACCAGCAGAACAATACTCCCGGAGGTCCAATGCCAAACCAGCCACCTAACTCCACCCAGAACAACCTTAACAACAGCAGTGGTGGCAACACTCCAGGTAGCAACCCCAATCCTCCACCAACTCCACACTACACTCCAGCATCCCACGCCCAACACCCAATCCCCGCTTCCCAGTGGGCCCGCTCCACCCTCTGCTGGCCCTGGCTCCGGTCCCCCAAAGCTAGGTGGAGGCATGGTGTTCCCTTGTGGCCTCTGCCTGTCAGAAGTGCACGATGACCAAGAGGCCATCTTGTGCGAGGCTTCCTGCCAACGATGGTTCCATAGAGACTGCACAGGCCTAACTGAGCCAGCATATGGGCTGCTAACCAGGGAGAGCGCCGCGGTGTGGGCTTGCGACTTCTGCCTCAAGACAAAGGAGATTCAAGCTGTTTATGTGCGCCAGGGACTGGGACAGCTGGTGGCTGCAAATGATGGCTAAAGGAGAGAAGAAGATCTGGGAAGAGGGAAGTTTGATTTATTTCTTGGTGCTTTATGTCTTGTGTTTCATGGTGAGAAAGTGAAATGGAAGTGAAGAATTAATCCACCAGAGGAGAGCGAGACATACAGATAAAACTGAACTTCTTAATCTGATGTTATTGCTTGCATTTGTTTCTTCACAGACCTCATAAGCACTTTTAGGGCCCATGTCTCTGATTAAAAAGCATTGTAACAGATGTTGGAAATGTTTGTATATAAAACATCGACACATTTTCAAAATTCAGCTGTTTTTGCACTCATAGGTCTTCATTTCACCTTGGTGACAAATTTGGAGAAGCAGATCGATTCTGGCCACAGTAAAAAGTAAAATTCAATATGTTTGTACAAGAATTTAACCTTTTGTGTGATTATACCCAAGATCAGCCTCCAAAGAGCTGTCCAATTTTTCTTTTCATTCCAAAATCCATCTTGCTGATCTGCAAAGCACTGATGCCAACTTGCTACCTCAAAAATTTTGACACGTCTGGCTAAGAATGCTTTGATTAAGTCAAGAGTGTATAGTCACCACACAACCTCTCCTCTCCTCTCAGTGATCTCCATTTCAGCATATCCAAAGGAAAACGGCAGCATCCTGAAAAAGGCATAAGACATGTAGATAATCAACATTTCATGGTGTTTATTTGAATACATGAGTGATCTGACAGAAGTTGGAGTCCTGCGATTCATTGTTAATAAAACTCTAGATTGTTTCTCTTCATGTACAGCTACTCACTGTTATTGACACAAGTGGACATGTTCCATGGTGCATAAAGCCCAATAGTGTGTAAATCTCTCATAACCATATCATGTATGTATGTAGTCCCTTTTTGGATTCCCTATGAACCAATGCAGTACTCACATCAGAGACTGGTTTAATTGTTACTTTCCTGTTTCGATTCATGGCCTCAAATCCGGGGCTTTTGAAGTAACCAAATAACAATAACCACAACGAATCAAATGTTGTCGCAGAGTACCCGATGTTTTTTCATTTTCCTCTTTTTTTTTTTTTATTCTTTTCTCTGCATTCTGTCCAGTTGCCTTTTCTTATTTGTTACTGTTTTATGTCCCATGTGTGTATGCTGTTCAATGGTGCTTTGCTTGGTGGTGCCCTCCTTGCCGCACATTGTGCAGTCATATGGTGGGTACTCTTCCGTACGAGTACGCCTACTCTGGACTTCTGGTCCTGAAAGAAGTAATTGTAAAACTTGTTTTTTACAAGTCTTTTTTTTTGTGACCTTGCTTATTATTATATTATTATATAGGTCAAAAAAAAAAAAACCTAACTAACTAACAAGCCTTTAATTAAGCCTACTTTTTTTCACATGTTTAATTTTTCAGCTCGACAGTCTTTAAAATATTCAAAAAGTTTCTTAAAAATTATAATTAAAAAGAAAAAACATCCGGCTATTTTTGTGCTCCGCCTGTCAGTAGCTGACATTCACTGATTTAAGAAGATTTTTAAAACAAAACACTTGTATCACTGTATTTCATGACTATATTGTGATGTCTAAGCATTTCATACATTTGTATGCACCCAGAAGACACGAATCACACCTGGTTTCCCTGGGTTATCTCTGCTTTAAAGACTTTAGTCAAAAAAGTCTGTGTTACATTATTTGAGGGTGCAAGCTGATTTGTTGCAACAATTTAAATGAATTCTCATTCCTTGCTTGTGAACTTCTGTTTTTTTAAAAAAAAACAGCTTGCGACCAAGTTGCTATGCCAAACTGCTAACAGTTTATAACAGAACTCAGTTTCATTTGACAATTTCTTGTGGTAGTTTTAAGCCCTTTTTTTTCTAGAGGGAAAGGGGTAAGCATCTTTTGCCAACTACTGTACTTTGGTTACATAAACACAACACAAAGACACACAAGTCCCCTTCAAGTTATGTTTACCACAGACCTTATTTTACTCAAAAAAACAAAACCTATTCAAAAAGCTGCTGTAAATATCCGAGGAAACTCAATGAAATTTTGGCTGTATAAACTAGTTAGAAATGCTAAAGTAAGCTATGAATGGCCATATTCATGAAACATGAGCGGAACAAATGTCTAAATCATTCATGGATCCATAATTTTGCAAATGATTAGCACAGAAAATTGTTCTAGTGTTGCAGCTCTATTATGTTTTTACTAAAGGTAAAAAAAAACATTTCCATTTTGACACCGAATTATATTCTAAATATAAACTGACAAATCTGCTAACTAAAATCTTTATAAGAAAGAACGTTAAAAATAAAACTTATGTTATCTGGCTTAAACCAATTGTTATGACCTTATGTTACACGTTAACTATGTTTCGTTTATTTTCACAACCTTTTTTATTATTTGTAGTTTGTTGTTTTAAAACAAAATACAATTTTAACTGGAATAAACAGCGGCATCAAGTTTCTTAAATTGGTTAATGGACGGGCCCTGAATTATTTGTATTTGATTGACAGTGAATCTCGGCCAATCACGTGTTCCAATCGGCCGGCCTTGGGACAACTCTCCAGCCAATGAGCGCTCAGGAGGGGCGGATCAACGACGCGAAGGCAACAGGTTGTTTCGGAAAAAACGCACTGACAGTTTTGCGTGGCTTGTTCATCCTCGGTCTCACCGAGGAGTTTTTAATAGACACTAAACCTAAAAAGAGCTTCTTTATTATTTTGTGCCTAGTGAAGGTCATTGCTGAAGGTTTCGGAAAACAGGTAAGCAGAAGGAATGTCTTTGTTTACCCAGCGGTGTATATTTGCATTGGGCTTTTTGTGTGTGTTGCTGTTCATGGCTGCGGGTTTGTGTCCAGCCTTTCAGTTGTTATAATCCATAATCGCATGGTTTCACAATTACGCTGGAGTTCTGCTGAGCGAAGCAAAGAAACACCTGTTGCTTTGTGTCTGAAGCTGCAGGCTGGATTACAGAAGATGCGCTGATCCATAATCTATACAAATAATAAAGTCAGTATGACTTTGACCTGCGTTGATCCCAGTAGAACCGATAAGTATCATTTTTTTTGTATATTATGTATTGACAAAGTTGCGATTTTTAAATATCCCATATGATTTAAAAGGGGGTTTGATGTGTGTACCTTTGTGTCTATATCTTTTACAAAATCAAAGGACAACACAACTAAACAATAAGTCAAAACTGTCGCCATGATTTTTCTATTATTTTTTGTATTATTGATGTAACTTTAACCACGTATATTAAAATAACATGCTGGTTTCGGGGGGGGGGGGGGGGGGGGAGCCCACCGATACTGACTGACTCGCTGGGTGGGTGTGACGCAATTTGAACACGACTGAAAAAATCCTTTCATTCTGCACCTTTGCTTGTGCTTCCTCATCTCTCTCAAGTCCTATCTGTGAATAGAGAAACTTAGGGACAAAAACAGCTCCTCTAAAAAGTGCCTGTCTCAGTGAAATTTAATATTTAGCTCTTGGTTATTTCCAACACAGTGTAACTAGAACATAGTGGTGTCTAATTGTAAATGACACAATAACTCCAATCTAGCCTCAAACCCAAATTCTATCATGTCATGTATTATGTATTATAACATTGTATTAAAGACAGAGAGCACATTACAATAAAAAAAAAATCACAAAAATTAAACTATATATATTTACTCTTCAGAGTAAAGAGGAAAATTACTTTTTCATGTTCTGGTTAACTCATTCCAGTCACAGAGAAAAACACATTAAATTACAATTTGTTGCTATTCAAATTCATATGTTTGAATAGCAGTCATATATTTGTGGGATATGTTCATGCGGTTATTCTGCTCAGACACCTGTGTGAACTCGAGGAGAATTGACTTAACCATGGGACAGTTGGGTAAAAGTGGATTAAACAATGGCTCAGGAAAAAAAAAAAAAAGTTATATGTTTGTTAAAGAAATTGTCTAGCATAATTTTCATATAGTACAATGCCACTCGGTTAAGAGTTTACTTTTTGGGGACCATGTCAATTAAATGGCAGTTTACATTTGGTGACATTTTGGAAGTGATGAAAAGTGAAAGATGTCCATATTTGGGCTAAAGACTGTGTTGACATAATTGACATAAATAGCATTTTCTCCATAGAAGCATCAGCCAAGAAAACAACGAATGGATTAAAGCCAATTCAGACACGGGTACCCTCAGGGTACTAATACTTTCAAAGAGAGTGGAAACTGTAAATAAAACCCTAACAAATCTGGTTAGGTATTTTTTAAACAAGAGCAATTTTTCTCAACAAGAGTTAAGTCAATGATCCTTTTTTATTTCCATGTGAAACATGCAGCTCGGATGATTCATGTTATTGTGTTATTATAAACCCAAAGGATCTGATGTAATACTCATAATCTGTAACATTGCATGCAGTGTTTGTGTATACACATTTACGTGAGGGGTTGACATAATGTGCTTTTCATGTGTGAGTCATTCATACAGAAGTGAACATCTATTTCTAGAAGTTTGAGTGTAAAGTTTCAAGAAATCAAGGGAAAATGGAAGTAAATCCAAATGAATTGATTTTGATACATGAAATAAATCGATTTTCTAAATGCATTTTTTCTTTTTTGATCATCTGTGACATTTGGATGTAAGTCACAAGAAAAAATCGGTCACTACTTCCATTTCAACGCAAGTTTAAATATACAAAATTATGTGAGATAGATGATGAGTTACAAAGGGGTGGAAAATTTACATGAAATTTTCTGCCTCTTTGCAACCCTAGATGTAACAAATTTTTACCAGTAGTGTGGTTGAATTAAAAGAAATGAAAACGCAGCTAAAGCTATCGATTACTATTACAGTAAAACTGAGTATCATCGTTCACTAATTAACATGCTAAATCAAAGGCTTCATTTTCGAAGACTAGTGATATGATCTGATATGCCTATTAGATTTTTTTTTTTTACATTTTGGTAGAATTAATGTTGCATAAAATTGGTCAGAAATGGGGCGGCAATTTGGTTTATTACATAGAAATCAATCATCACATGCTTTTCTAAGTAGTCAAGAGTATGTGCAGCACAATATTTTGTATTGTTAATTTTTCTGCATGAATGGAAGATGGTACAGAGAACTGATGATCTAGTTTAGTAACATTCCTCCAAGAACAAACAGCCATTCTGATGCCAGGTGGGACCCAGTGCCTTGTGGAGGGAGAGAATCGCATCCACATAACTATCCAGACCTGTTTTCATAAGTTTGTAGCTTTAATGTTTGGCGGATGTAAACACATGGGTTCTTCTAATGCAATAATTTGAGAAACCTGGAAAACTTGCACCCTTAAACAGTTTTCATTTGGTGAAAGTATATATTTTTGTCTGAGAAATATTTGTCACTCACATGTTGTCTTGACAAGAAACTCAATTCAAAAATATACAGTTAAATATATACAGGTTTCACATAATTAATCTGCTCCTTTAACCAATGAGAAATCACATGGTGGGTTCCATTTTACTGGAATGCCTGGAATCCCGCCTATGTGAGGAAGACAATGGCTGACTTTGAGTAGCTAATCACACCCAATGGCTCAACAGAAGCGCTGGCAGTTATAATGTAACCAAATACCCCTGTTTCAATAAGTTATTCTTTGATAGACCAGAGTTTGTGGACTCTAATTTTAGTTCTCAATGTCTTCAGTTTTTGCCCCCCAGCGTTATGCTGGTGCATTATAAGTTTGTGTTTAACACAGGATGCAACATACTACTGCAAACACAAAGCAATTGTTGACTTATATAGAGATTGCAGAAAGAAATTTGCTTCAAAACTTCAAGTTGCACACACTGATGAGGTGGTAAAACATGGGCTTTAGATGATGCCCTGCATAGCTCTGGATATTTTCTGCAGCACTTGCTTCATACAATAGAGCACATATGCATCTTTTTAAACACCAGTAACTCGGTTAATTAGCAGATTAGACTCAGCATCTTTGAGCCGTCATGCAAACATGCTCTGTGGTGCTTTGATATGATTTGAGGAATGTTCCCGTCAGAGTGATAAGCTGTTTTTGAGCTAATGTTAGCTCTCCTGCGTACTGGAACTGTGTTCTAGGAAAACGGGAAGACCGGAAGCAGAGTGGAATGTGCTAGAACCTGCTCCTATCAGCAGGCACACCTGTTTGTCACACACAAACAATGTCTTTCTCTTTTCACATGTGAGAAGACTCTCAGTACCTGTGCCGATACCTGATAGCTGTGTGTCATACAAAACTGCTTCATATTTCTATTTACCAAAGTGTGACACTATATCAAGGAGTTGAGAGTGGTTTGTTAAATAGTCTCTTGGGAAATATTAATAGTCCGACATAAATTTGAAAGGTGAGCCAAGATGGAAGCAGCAAAACAGCATCAAGTCTAATAGGACTAAGCATTTTTCTGAAAAAGCTTAGATGCTTGAATGAATTGCTTGCCATTCTGGCTGTAAAAAATACTATTAATACAAAAAGTTATTAGTACAGTACTTCAGTATATTTTTTTGTGTTCATAGTGTTAATTTTAGTTTTAGTAATTTTGGTACTTCAGCTTATTTTAGTTTAGTTGAAAAAAGCTAACATTTCAGCAATTTCAACAAATTTTATTTTATTTTATTATATGTCAATTAACGGAAACAATTTTAATGGTTTTAGTTAAGAATAACAACACTGAGAAGATGTTTTGTGTTTTAAAATTTGCTTGAATTTTTCGTGGGCCCTAAACTCTATGCCATGGGTAAGGGTTAGGGTTGTGATTTACATGAATCACAAGCATGTTCAATGGGTTGGACAACTTTATAACCAACGGCAAATTGTTCGGCTGACTTGGCATTGAAAAAACGTCTTTGCAAAGAATTTCCAGTAGACTAAAAACTCCAGAGAATGTAGGTTGTGAAAATGAAGCGTCACTTCCGGTTGAACCTAAAAATTCTACAATCTTTTGATCAGACTGTAAATCTATCCCACACAGCCTTGTTTTCATTTGAAAATTTAAATATGGAGTTTACCCTGTTTTGGTTTATTGCTTTATAATTAATGTTGTGGCTTCTTTGTGTATCTGTGCCCTCTTTGGGCTCCTCAAATAGTCCACCAAACAGTCTAGCCTTTTAGTTTAGTCTCTAAATGGGCTAGTGCACTGATTTATTAAATTATTTGTCTTGGCATCACAGCAGGTCACAATGAGCTCCCTCTCAGCAGACAGGAAGCCCCCTCTGGACTATGGTGTCCAGATTCGCTTCATCAAAGATTTGGACGACGCCGGCGGAGGGTTCCCAGACAGGAGTCGACTGGCTGGTGGAGTTGGTGGTGTCAGTAACGGGACTCCTTCGCCGTCTAAGTATGGAGTAGCTGTGCGGGTGCAAGGCATTTCGGGACAACCATACGTGGTGCTCAAGGACGGACAAAAGGGGGACTCTTACGGGGTACAACTGAAGACTCAACCACAAATCCAGAGCTCAGCTCCAATTGTTTCTCAAACCCCCCTATACAACACCCTGATTCTGGGACAAAGGGAAGGAGCTCGGACTCCCCAGGGTTCCTGTATCCCCGCTGACCAACCTAGCTCTCCAGATGAGGACTTTGGGAGCCCCTTAAGAAGGCCACCTGGTGATGGACAGGCAGGGACTCAAGGAGAAGCTGAGCCCAGGACTACAGAACATCTCACCCCTTCTGCTCTGGCTCCCAAGTTGGATAAAAAAGACGGCAATTGTTTTAACGAAGCAGGGCTTAGGAAGGTCAGGCAGAATGGTATTGGGAGTAGTCTGAATAGGACGGGGCTAAATGGAGCCTCATTGGATGACGACAAAGCCCCAGCTATAGACACCAAGTCACTGGCTCCCATTAATAAACTTATTAACCGGTTTGATGGTGGTAGTTTTGGTGATATTTCAAACTCAGAACCCCGAACTCAAATTCGTCTTGATAACCGAGTTCGGTCTCACAGTGTGGATGCCCTCAATAAACCTACAGATGAGCCCCCACCAACATCACCAACGATAAACCCCTATGCTTCTATTACTCAAGCTACAGTGCTCAAACTCAGCTCACCGAAACCATCAACCGGCAGTCTAGGACGAGACTCCACCTCTGTGGATAAAGTGGCCGCTATCCCCAAATCCAAACCCCTCACCTTCAGCCAATCTCCAAAGCTGTTTGTGCCCAAAGAAGCACCACCTGCTCTACCAAAGAAACCAGTGAGTCCTCAAGATATTGTTCTTCTTCTTGCATAAAGTTGGCACACCTTAAAAATCCAATCAGGAACCTTTCAATACAACCAAGTCCCCACACTACATTTTTCTTTTAAAAGTAGTCCATTTAGTTCAGATTTTCTTCACAATATGGAAGAAAAGATCTGTCACCACATTGTTTTCATTGTAACTTTAAAGGTGTTTTTTGGAAAAGCATGCTTACAAAATCTTCTTACAAATCATATTCATGCTTTTTTTCCAGCCAATTAAAAATGCTTTCTGCTTGTTAATCATTTTGTACATACGGTATTGCTGGCAATAAGA